>CAXHTJ010001155.1:0-95750 GCA_964019445.1 Populus tremula
GGACAAAGGAGTTTTAGATTCATCAGGTGCTCTTCCAATAGAGACAATGTGTGATTCCACACGTCGGTAGCGGCGATACTACGAGTTTCTAAGCGCTGCCAAGATTTCCAAGCTATTGAACATTGAAATGATGTTGTGAGGATTTGCCGAAGAATTGAACAAGCTATGAAGAGAGGAAAGATTGAAGGATCTGCCATGGATTCCAGAACAATGATGAGAGGTGAATCAGGAGATGACTTGATGTGAACCTTAATTATTGGTAGCCAGGTCTCGGTAGCATCAATTGCTCAAATGTCTTTGCCAAGATGGGACATTCCTCTGCCACTTAAGTTTGTCGACCAGCATCTGCCAGATTCCAGAATTTTGCTTGACTCCGACAAATCCCATGCAACCACCAATTTCTAGGTGGTATAATCCAGATAAGAGATGTGATGTCATGGTGGGGTCCTCAACCATTTCAAGTGAACAGTTTCAAGAATTGCAAGAATTGAGTCTGAAAGTTGGTGAGCAAGAACAAGTGGAGTTGAAGGAGGGTGTCATTGGCTATATTGTCCCCGAACATCTTCAGAATGACATGTTGATCGAAAGTGCTTGGCAAAACACATATTGCCAGAAAAGCTGATTCAAGAATGGTGATGAACAGTCAATCATATTGTTTGGAATTCTGCATTTTGTTTTGGGATCACATCTCATCCTTCAACGAAACATGCCTTGCTTTTGTCTCTTGTTGTTTTGAAATCAACAGATGTTTACATTTTATTCTGACAAAATATTTTGATCAAACTCCAACATGCGATAAAGGTTAATCAATCCGGAAGATTAAAAGTGTTTTGATTACAGAAATGACTCGATGCTTGAAAATGACATGAGGTGACAAACAATTTTGAACTCATACCTTTGAAACTGAACCACACATCATATAGCTAAGTTTTAACAGTATGCATAATGACATGTAGTGGATTCGGTAGTTATGGACTCGTGAATCATGATTCTTACAAGTCCAATCATTAC
The DNA here is from genome assembly GCA_964019445.1 of Populus tremula. Taxonomy (NCBI): domain Eukaryota; kingdom Viridiplantae; phylum Streptophyta; class Magnoliopsida; order Malpighiales; family Salicaceae; genus Populus; species Populus tremula. Next base: position 1,012 of record CAXHTJ010001155.1, read on the forward strand.
ACTGGATGAGGTCAAAATTTATCGGTTCTAACCGACCTTGCTTGAAATGAGAAAAGGCCATCTTTGATATCCCTTCACTTTCTAAAGATTATATCCCTTGCAGTCCCATTTTGAGCCTGGTAAATATTTTTTTAAAGAAACCCTGACTAGGATCACACCCCACACTGGGGCAAATGAGAGATATTTTGGAGACATTGATATAATTAATGGATAAAGGGGAAGGCTTAGAACAAAAGTCCAATGATTGAGAGAGAGCTAGAAGAAACACATAGACTGGGGGCATATAAGAAATTTTGAGGAAGGCTTGAAAAAAAAAAAGAAGAAAAAAAAAAGGAAGTTGAAATTGCCTTCACTTAAATACAAGTCAAAGATAAAGGAAGGAAACGCCTATCAAGTCTATGAAGAGCAAAAGAAATTTCAATCAAGAAAGGCACAACAAAAGTCAATACCAGAAAAAGACTAAGCTATAAACGTTGACTTTTGGTATCCATTATAAAGCCTACGATGTTATCAGATGATTAAGGTTGGTTATTCATCAAGGAAAGTGGATTTGCATTATGACTTATGTTAAGAAAGTCTGAACTTTGAGGTTAACAAGGTTATATGTCGTTTCCTCTACAAAGACAACAATAGAAAAAAGGTTGATGAATAGTTGATGTTGATCCTAGGTCTTTGAAACCCTCAAACACCTTTTGAGCCTTTGAAATTCCTTTCTTTCATAGCCATGAACCATAGCCTGCATTACGTGCTTTTAAAAGCCCTTTTTAATCAAGCAAGCAATTGAACCGATAAATGGCGCTCTCAAAACTTGAAGAGTTTTTCCATAAGGGTCGTGACTTCATGAATTAAGCTACTGGTTATTATGCATGCTGATAAAATAAATGCTAAGAAACAACCTTTTTTGATAAAGCCTGAGCATCTTGTTTTTGAAATTCATAAAAATGTCACCTCATCACAGACCATCAAAAGATATACCCAAAATCAGAGTTTAAAGTGGATAGAAAGAATCATGGGAAAAACCATTTTAATCTTACAACGGGTCAATTTCTGTTTTCAAAATACAAGACAATCAAAGGACTGCATTGAATAGTGTGTTGGGTCTTTGACCAAAGGAGCTTGAATTTCAAAAACAACTTTTCAAAAACTGATATCTCTCTGATTTCATTTCAACAATTATACTTGAATAGACATGATCGTTGAAATGTTGAGATTTGATTCCAGAACAAGAAAGATTTTCAAACAAGAACATCAATTGAGTTTGCAAAATTCTTGACAAAAATGACATCAACATTTCTCGACACTCCTTGAAACGTTGACCACCTGGGGCAATACAGTGGACCTTAAGAAAAACAAACAACATCCAGATCAGCTGGGGGCAAAGAAAGAATCGATGATGAGTCGTCAAAGTTATCAAAGTTATGTTTAGCATCTGACAATGACAAAGAAAAACCTTCTTGAGTATAAACCGATGAATGAACCTTCAGATCATACTGGGGCAATGTTGTTCAAAGACAATCCATGATCTAGTGCACTTCAGCAGCAATTGATGAGCAACGCTGCACTAGAAGATATTTTCATATCTTCATCTTGGTTACTGTAAAACATGGCTATGACTCCGGACAGATGTTATCGGGTGAGTGCATTTGAATGAACATCGAACATATGCATACCACCAAGATTGACTATGGGACCATCTATTCTGAAGCTCAAATGCGCACTTCACCGCATGAATATGGGTGATAACATGAACATCATTGATGATGCCAAAGCAGTTATTTCACGATCTGATTTGACAAGCTAAGAGGAATCCATAGAGAAATACATCGCGCTTACAATGATGAGTTGTTTACTGCAAAGCATGAGACATGTCTGGATGACTTGGCAGTTCCATGAAGGCTGGTGACCATACATACTTGAATGGTGTTTCAACCGAAGGCAAGTTCATGACTGATTAACAATCTTGATGGGTGTTGGCATGATGCACACAATCAATCAGAGGATAATTCTCAGAAGAAGCCAGGAGAGAAAATCCTTCATGATGAATCAAGCAGTACCACACTTGGGGGCAGGGTCAAGCTTGATGAACGATGCAAGCAGTAATTGTCGAAGACAGCCCGGGATGGGCACTGCATTTACAGCTGAGTGGATGGCTACACATGAATGAGCCAATGCATCGGAAGAACAAAGAAAGCTTTGGGATCAAACAAGGGCACCCTATGACGATGGAGCATCAAAGAGGGGGGACCTATATTTCAAATCAGGTAAGGATGCATGCATATCATCTAACCTCAAAAAAAAAAAAAAAAAAACCATTTGCACATATTTTTGAATTGTTACAGGAAAATCCTTAATGAGGTCCAGCAAGATGGTGGAAAGAGAAAGAAGCATTGTGGTGATGATAATAAAGAATCGGTTTTGATCATGGAATAAAAGGACGATGGGATGAACCCTACCATTAGGAAAATCCCAAAGAAATGAATAGATCAACCTTGCAATCGGGAAGCCTCGAGTTTTCAACCCTTGCAGTCAGGAAACACCGAGTTTTCAAACCCTATGATCGGGAATTATCAGGAAGCACCAAGTTTTCCAGCCCTTCTTCTGTCATCCCCTCAGGACTTCGCCAGGTAAGTCCTATTTTTCACACTTGTCATATCACATTTTTTCCATCTGGGTAGGTCGCCCATCATAATAAGACCGTTTTTCACATTTTTTCCATCTGGGTAGGTCACCCATTACAATGAGACCGCACTTCACATTCTTTCTATTTGGGTAGGTCGCCCATCACAACGAGACCACTTTTTCATATTCTTTCCACGTGGGTAGGTCACCCATTACAATGAGACCGCACTTCACATTTTTTCCATTTGGGTTCGTCACCCATACAATGAGACCATCATATTTCTGGGGTTCGTCACCCATACAATGAGACCATCATTTTTCTGGGGTTCGTCACCCATACAATGAGACCATCATATTTCTGGGGTTCGTCACCCATACAATGAGACCATCATTTTTCTGGGGTTCGTCACCCATACAATGAGACCATCATATTTCTGGGTTCGTCACCCATACAATGAGACCATCATATTTCTGGGGTTCGTCACCCATACAATGAGACCATCATATTTCTGGGGTTCGTCACCCATACAATGAGACCATTTTTCACACATTCTTTTGTTTTGGTTAAATGAGGTCGCCAGATGGGATCTCGGGTAGCTTTGGTTAAAGGGAATCGCCAGATTGGATTTCAGGTTAACCGAGTTACGCATATTTCGTTCCAATTGAATGAGGTCACCAGATGGGATCTCATGTAGCTTTGGTTAAAGGGAATCGCCATATGGGATTTCAGGTTAACCGAGTTACATAATTTTTTCGTCCCAGTTGAATGAGGTCGCCAGATGGGATCTCAGGTAAATCCAATGTGTGGGCAGGTCGCCCGTGAAAATAGACCATTGGGAGAGTGTGGGTCGGTCGCCCGTGAAAATAGACCAGAGTGAGTATGTGTGGGCAGGTCGCCCGTGAAAATAGATCAGTGTGAGTGTGTGGGCAGGTCGCCCAAGATAATGAAATCATTTTCCTTTTGTTTTCTTTACAAAGCTTACTATGCACAATTTTGAGGAGTTTTTCTTCGTAAGCATTGTAAAGAGGGGGCATCTGTTGCTACCCAATTTTTAACCCATGTTTTGATATATTTTCAAAAAAATCCAAAAAATTGAGAAAAACAAAGAAAATCCAAAAAATATGTTTTTTTAATATATTTTCGTCATTTTAGCATTTTCAACGTCGTCTAAAAAAGAATTTAAATTGTTAAAAGATTTTCAAACGCGTTCGACTTTTCACGCGTCATTTTTAAAAACATTGATTTTTCTCGTTGAGTCGACGGTGATATTGCTCGTTTTCAAAAAATACAAAAAAATAAGAAAAATCAAAATTTACATAAAGAAAGAAGTTGAAGGACCAAGTTGAAAAACTTAGCAACATTTTTTACCTATAAATACTGGTCTTTAACTCACACAAAGGGGGGGCTAATTTTGGAAACACCAGAAAAATACAAAAAGAAAAAACCCTAAACCTATCTTCTCCCCAATTTTTTTTCAAAGAGCCGCCGCCCCCCACACAAATTTTTTTTTCTCCCCCATAGAAACACAGCTGCCAGCCCTTTGGTTTTGATTTTTTTCTTCTCCACACCGGATCCCCTGGTTCTTCTCCCTCACCCACAACCGGCCAAAGCTTCATCTCCTTCACCCATCTCCTGAACCCACACAAGACAGCCCCGTCTCCAGCTCTTCCCTCTCCGCCGAACACAAACTCTCAGCCCCGCAGAAGGTGCCCAGTTCATCTGCCTCCAGCGAGCTCGACCACTGCCCACCAATCATCATCGGCTTGGACCGGTCTTCACTGAAACCAACCCGGAGCAGCCCGAACACACCGGCCAACCACAGTCCTTCTTCCTCCAGTAGCGCCGCCCGAAGCAGAGGGGAAGAAGATGAAGCCCAGCGCCCGCCGCGGCGCAATCCACTAGTCGCCTCACCATCTTCACCATCAGCCGTAGCAGCTCCATCCACGACAGATCTTCCTTCCCCTTCGCAACAGAACCGTCGCCGGAGAAGAGGAAAGGAACCACGGACAGAAAACAAAAAAAATTTAAAAGCAGATCTGAATAAAAAACTAAAATCAATTGCTTGCTGTGTGTTGAGGTTTGCTTTGCAGGTGACCGCCGGCGACGAAAGGATGAGTGGAAGAAGCCGATCCCCCCTGTTGCTGCGTTTTCTCGTGGAGGCGCGTGAACCCACGCGCCGCCAGTGGCGGTGGCACGTGGGAAGACGCGCCACCACTGATTCTCTGCACCAGAAGCCTCCCAGCACTGTTCCCGTGCACTGTTCCTGCATGTTCTAGAAGCCTTAGGATGTTTTAGAGGCTGTTTTGTAATGTTAAATTGTTTGATGTTTTTTTTATTTAGTTTTTGGATTTTTATTTGTATATTGTAAATGTGAATGTAACAAGGAAAAGAAAAGAAAGAACAAAAATATAGTGAATGTGTGTGATTGTATTTGTTTTATTTTTTAAATATATTTCTTATTGATAAAATTGCAGATATTAAAGAAGAATTTAATATTTTGATTGGATCACGGTTAAGAATTATTAACTTATACGTAAGTGATATTTCTAATTTCCGATGAAAAGACAATTATTAAAACTTCTTTAACACATCAAAAAAATAAAATCGCGAAGTAGCTTACCCCAGGTAGGGTGCGTTAGGGGTGCTAATACCTTCCCTAACCACAACCAGTCCCTTACCCGCGAACCTCTGACGAGACCAGTACATCCGGTTTCCTAGTAGCCCGCAATCAATTACTAGGTGGCGACTCCAACGAACCAAATTCAAACATTACGCAACAACGAAAAATCATCAGCCGATGCCGCCTGCCGATTTTATTTTTTTGGGGTGCGACACACGTATTTCCTACATCTTCTCCACATATCTCTTCATTTGATTGTATATAGCCAATACTCCAACAAAGTAATCTGAAATACTCTCTCATTCAAGTATATATAACTTTTAAAATCACCTCGTAAATTTTATAGGAGTACCTTTCTAGCATTATTAGCTCCTTAGTTTGATTGTTGCAAAATTTATCATGCTTGTTTTACAGTAGTTATATTGCCACTATCTTAGAAGTGGCATCATCTAGAAATTGTTAAATAAGTGTGAGTACTTATTAATCATTTCTTCGTGCTTTTTGTATAACATCACTTTGGGCTAAAGTCAATGTTACTCCTTTTATAGGCTCTTCAAAGTCTTTTTCAATCGTTTCCAACACATCTCGAGAACTTAACCAAGCTTTTGTATGGATACACCAAATTTCACAATTGTTCTTTGTCAAATGAGAATATTGAAGAGGGAAGTTTGAATTGGCTATGTCAAACAATAAAAAACAAACTTTAATATCAATTGTTGAAAAACAATTAACGTGGTAGGAGTTTATGGAAGGCAAAACAATAAACAAAACTAAAGAATAAGAAGAAGATTTGAGAGGAAGGCAATCTTATTAAGTGTTTTTATCTTTTGTATTTGTAACATCCTCATATCCGGGATAAAAAATAAAATCTCATGTCAATCGAAAATAGAGTAATTAAATTTACACACACACACATGGTGTTCATATTAAAGTCAATCGAAATTTCGATGAAGTCTCCCTTATACCAGAAGGTCTCAAGTTATTGATATTTAACCTATTTACACTTCTAATAACCCGCATTACCTAACTCAATCATAACCCAATCATCTTGGGTCTCAATCCCACAAATATCATCATACATATTAACCACAATATTTATGATGTACATTATATAACAAATATTATTATGGATGGATAAAGGATATAAATACGCATACATGGAACATGGTTATATGAACTATAGAGTTAAGTTCATCAAATCAAGTTTAAACATTAATTATATAAATTAAGTTATACAAATGTTTCCATGTTTACAAAATATAAGGTTATCCAACCTAGACTACATAACAAAATGTGAATAAAAGTTAACATCTACTCCTATCATGTATGCGATGGTCCTAAAACAAAATGCATATTATTAAAATATGAATATCACAATAAGTACAGTAGCATACATTTTCAATAATTATTTTTAAAAATAGATATGTATTCTTATTCCTTTTCCCTATTCATTTTCGTTAGAACTCCTTCTCATTCATCTATTGAAAATTGTTTTATCTCTCATTTCTAACTTCCATTCAAGATTCCATAAAATCAACCGTAACTATCTCACCCCACATTACTAATACCCTTTTCATCAGTATCATCATCATCCTATTAGCATTAACATATGGAGATTCCCTTACCCGGGATCCTAAAATATACTAAATGTATGCTAGTAAAAAATTATGGTGATCCCCTTACACCGGGATCGTAACATACACTAAATATATATTAGTCAAAACAGGGTGATCCCCTACCTGGGATCCTAACATACACTAAATGTATGCTAGTAAAAAACACGGTGATCTGCTTACTTGGAATCTTAACATACACTAAATATATGCTAGTTGAAACACATATCACACTTCTTATATTTTCTTTGTCAGTGGTACTCCCATCACTTGGCAATACACTTCTCATATTTTCTTTGTCAATGGTACTCCCATTACTTGGCAATACACACAAAGGTAGTTCACCTTGAACACACATACATTCATGATATTATCCGAAATAATAACATCATTACACCAACTTCCATCCTTTCACATAATATCCAACGTTTGTAAGTTCACATCTCATATTATTAACATATTAAATTCTTGAATTTAACTAAAAAGCTCAAGTGAGGATCACATCCCTGCAGTAGAAGCTCTACTCGTGCTCCCTTGTTGCTGCTACTACACCATGCTTGTGGTCCCTCTTGAAATCATAAGCTTATCTTTTAAATTTTCCTCATTCAATTATATGTTTTATAATAATCATATCAACAGCTAATAGGTCTTTCTTTCAATAATTATTTTCTTTATATTTTATGTTTTTCTCATTACACCCGTTAGTATTGTCATTCTTTATCCAACCATAGTTATAATTCCTTTCTTTATAATTGAACTTTTACTGTTTATATCTCGAAGTATTATTGTTTAGACCTTAAACTGTTACTGTCCAACCGTTACTGTCTTGAACTATTATTGTATTAAATCATTATTGTCTTGAACTTTTACTGTTATTGTATTGAACCGTTATTGTCTCAAACTTTAATATCTTGAACTGTTATTATATTGAACCGTTATTGTCTAGACATTGGACTTTTACTGTCTTGGATTGTTACTGTCTTAAACTTATATTTTTTTGATATGTTTAAAATATAGGCCAAATTCTCATGGCTTTAATAAATTGTTATTAAATCCCAAAATACATGCAAATACATATTTTTATATATTTTTAAGAGACTTAGCCGTATGCAAATTAAAATAAAATATTATTTGTATTTTTTTGAAGTGAGAAAATTTCTAGAAAAGGTTTTTGGAATTTCTTGAAATTTCAATGAAAAATAGGCATTTTAATATCGGGTTAGTATCTTAAAGTATAAATTCATAGTCCTAATATGAATTATAAAATTAAGAAAATATGTGAGAGACCCACAAATAGATTAAAAATGATCCATGGATTATTTTTGGAATTTTCTGAAGTCTTTTTTTTAATGGCTTGTTTTGCTGAATTTTAAGATAAAAACAAGTTTAAAACTAAAAGAAAGATATAAGGGTGTGTCTACCAAAACACACCCTTAATCTAAGGACTGGACTAGTTGGGCTTATAATAGGCCCAACAAAACCCCTTTTTAGGGGTAGGGCTGAAGGTCCAGCCCAAAGCCATCTGCCAAGTTACTAAGCTGAACCCATTAACAATTTGCTTGTTGCAAAACATGAATTAATCACGTTTTGCATACAAGAAAAATAACAGAAACAAACAAGGAACGAAAACTCAAAGAAAGAAGAAAAACATTACTTGGCCTTACTATGGTTGTGTTGCTACTGTTGAGTGGTGGAAATCCCAAATTAGACACTGGTCCTAGAGATTCGGCGACGTTGGGCGACGGCTCCGCTCTTTTTGTTTATTTAACAAAAAGATTTTTTTATTGGATGGGGGAAATTAAGTTTTTATTGGAGTCGCCATCTAGTAATATAAGGGAACTAGAAATCCCAAATTAGACATTGGTCCCAGAGATTCGGATACTGGGTTAGTTATGATTAAGGGAAGGTAGACACCACCCTTAAAACATCCTTTCAAACGAAAGGTTACCCTTACTTGTGTGTTTTTTATTTGATTTAAATGCTATTATATTTTGAGCTTATTTGCAATTTTGTGTTTTTTTTATATATAAAATAGTTAACGTCGGTCCTTAAAAATAGGAGACACGTTAAAAAATGACATCAGTCCCTAAAAATAGGAGACTCGTCTAAGATATTGATGTTTAATTCTAAAAAGGAGATTTACGTCCGAGTTACAAAAAAAAAATAAAACATTATGGACAAAATTCATATTTGTTTGGTATTTGAACTTTTTTTTTTATTTTACAACATGCAAGAAAATTTATATACAAAATAATAAAAATGTTAGAAATCTAAAAAAAATTACTTGAACGCCCCTATATAGGTAAAAATTACTTGAAATACCCTCGGATTCCTCAGGAATTTATGAAAATGCCACTTGAGCACCGAGATTTTCAGACGAGATTTCTGGCTAACCGATGGTCGATTCTGGTAGATCTGAGGTCGAGGATTCTGTTGGTGGTGGTCTCGACGTCCGTTGATGGCTGACGAGGGAGAATCGACGACTTGAAGCTTCGGCGGCCGGCGAAGATCGCGGCGTTTTTCCGGCCAGATGAGGTGGATAAAACGATGAAAACTACCGGGGTTTTTCTTCACAGCAGGGTAGAAACCTTTATGTGGTGGTGCGGAGGCTGGAGACGGCCGGAAAGTGGAGATCGGATGAGAGAGAGGGTGTCGCCGGCGAGAGGAGAGAGAGAGTCTGAGATTACGCTACGGTGTGAACGCGTGCATGGTACACCGGTACCACTAAACACTGTGCGCCGTTGGATCTCTGATGGAATGATCGGATGGCTGTGATTGGCTAGATCTGGGGTCGGTCGGACGGTCTGGATGAGTCTGGGTTTAGATCCGGTGTGACGCGGTGTACCGAAAGCTCGGTACACCGGATGATGTGGCGCAACGGGATTAAGTCTTGGATTATTTCAATGGCTGAGATGAGTCGGGATATATTTGGTATTTTTTAAATTGATTTTTTAAAAAAACAATATCCTACTCCTGTGAAGAAAAACTAAAAAAAATGTGCACAGTAACAATTCTTTCTCTTCTTTTCTGTTTTTTCTCTCCCTCCTGCCGAATTTTTAGTGGCTATTTATAGTCACTGACAGGGGACAGCTGAGCACCTGCTCCGTTTATGATTCACCTGCTCAGCCAAACTGCCCCGCCGATCATCCAACTGCTCCGCTGACTTGTATCATTATTATTTTTTTAATTTTTTTATATATAATAATAAATATTTATATATAATAATAAATATTTATATAGGTAAAATAAAAAGCTCAAATCAGTATTAGAAAAAAGCTCGTTTCAACCGCTAACACAAAAAAAATATTTGATGGGTATCTTTTAACCGAAAAATGACGGTTTTAACCCGAAACAGCCCGAAACTCATTTTTTACCCTGGTCGACATGGTTTGACTCGTACTGACCCGGTGAACTCGGTTTTGGTCGGAAATGACGGTTTTGACCCGAAACAGCCCGAAACTCATTTTTTACCCTGGTCGACATGGTTTGACCCGTATTGACCTGGTTAACTCGGTTTTGGTCGGAAATGACGGTTTTGACCCGAAACAGCCCGAAACTCATTTTTTACCCTGGTCGACATGGTTTGACCCGGTGTACTTGGTTTTGATGAAAAGATGCGATTGACTCGAGAAGAATATATTTTTGAATTTTAAACTTTTTCTTAATTTTTTTTTATTTTCATAAATAGTAATAGAAATAAAATAACATTCAAGAAAATCTTTGTGAATCCAAAATTGGGTTACAACAATATCCACCAGTAGATTTTTGATCATCAACACTCCTCACCCAATCAGCATCAGTGAACCCATGAAGTGATAAAGAGGAGCCACAAGTAATTAATGTGGATGCTATAAGATGACGTACCTTTCAAGTAGTGTAACATACATTTAACGGAAGCCCGATGACTCTTAGTAGGAGCATGCATAAACTAACAAACCTTGTTGACAACATGGAAGATGTGTGATCTAGTAAACATGAGATACCGAAGAGCACCGACAATTTATTAAAAGCGAGTGGGATTCGAGAATAAAATAGTAAACGACAGATCAAGCTTGGAAATAAAGGTTGGTGTATCGACATGTTTACATGATGACATTCGAGCACGATAGAGAATATAAAGAACATACTTATGTTGATTCAGCATGTGACCCACACTGGTAACAGTGACCTCAACTCCCAAAAAATCATGAGCATTACCCAAGTCGCGGAGCTTAAATTCTGAACTCAGTATGGTAATAAGGCGATGAATTAAGGGTAGAGTTGTTACCAATAAGTAGGATGTCATCGGCATAGACAAGCAGGCAACAAATATCATGATTCCTCGCTAAAATAAAAAGAAAGGTATCAACCTTGGAAGCTCGAAAACCAATAGTCTGAAGGAAGTACTCAGACAGGTGTACCAAGCCCAAGGGGCTTGTTTTAAACCATACAGAGACCTGTGAAGAAGACAAACATGATTTGTCAGAGCAGAGTCTACAAAACCTATGGGTCGTGCCATGTAACAACCTCTCAAAGTGAACCATTGAGGAAGGCATTGTGGATATCAGGTTGTTGAATCTGCCATCCTTTGGAACGATAATAGTGAGAACTAACCGAACATCAGTTGGTTTAACAATAGGACTAAAGGTTTCTGAGTAATCAATGCCTTTTTCTTGAGTGAACCCACACGCAACCAAGCGAGCCTTATAGCAGTTAATAGCACCATCAACTTGGCACTTTATTTTATACACCCATCAGCACCTAACTACATTCATGAAGGGATCAAAAGGTACCAAGGACCAAGGACCAAGTACCATTGGCATGTGAAGATGCAATTTCATACTTCATGGCAGTATGCGAGCACATAAAATAGTTAGCCTCCTTAAAAGTAAGAGGTTTAAGAGTAGAGGGAGACATTACCGGAGAAGATGGAGGTAGTGAGGAAGAAGCGGCGACTGAAGTGATGTTGGCAATCCTGTTATGCCTAGGATGCAACACCATGGGGTGTTGTCGCTGTCCTGGAGGAGCAGGGCTTTGAATAGGGGACAATTGCCGCGAAAGAGTATAACTTGACAGATTAACATAGAGGTCCAAACTTGGTGAAGACAGAACATATTATTTGGATGGAGAGGAAGAGCTGGATGACCGTGTTGGAGAGACAACAACTAGGAGACGTGAACATAGACAATGCCAGTGTTACCCTGTACCTGCAAAATGATCAATAAATATGGAGGTAGATGGTGATAAGGGGACAACAAGGTTAGAGGAAGTGGGTGGTGGGGCTGATGGTGTAGTTGACAGAAAGATGGTGAGCGAGGGAAGGTATGTGATAGTGGTAAGCAGATGGGTATGGCTGGTAGGTGAAGGGAGATGGGCAGACTCGAGAAACAAAAACAGGTGTTCATTAAATCGAACATGACATGAGATATAAAAACACTTAGATGATAAGTCAAGACAACGATACCCTAGATAAGATGAACTATAGCCTAAGAACACACATGGAGTATAGCGATAGTCTAACTTATGAGCATTATAAGGTCGAAGGAAGGGAAAATAGAGACATTCAAAAGTACGTAAAAAATCATAATTAGGTGGTTGATGACACAGACATTCAAAAGGAGATTTGTTGCGCAAAATCGGTGTGGGCATACAATTAATGAGGTAAATAGAGGTTTCAAAAGCCTAAGTCCAAAATTTTAAAGGTGTCTTACACTAATTAAGAAGGGTAAGACCAGTTTCAACAATGTGATGATGACGACACTTAACAATACGATTATGTTCATGCGTATGTGAGCATATAAGGCGATGATGAACATCAATGGTTTTGAATAATGAATTTAATTTACGATATTCACCACCCCTGTTAGTTTGATCATATTTAATTTTTTGAGACAATTGTCATTCGACAAAGACTTGAAATTGATGAAACACATTAAAGACATCAGATTTGAGGACAAGAGGATAAAACCATATAAATTTCGTATGCACATCCACAAAAATAACAAAATAGCGAAAACCATCCGAAGATAACATAAGAGTAGAGCCCCACACATCACTAAAAACAAGTTCAAGAAGAGTAGATGTCTGATGACCTATAAGGCTTAAAGATAGACGAGATGATTTTTCTAATGGACAAGCTTGACATTGAAAATTTAAAGGAAGAGAAGTACAAATAACCTTTTTATTTGACGCTAAGAGATTCAAAACACGAGAGCTAGGATGACCGAGGCGACGATGCCAAACATTGGTAGAGGTGGACAGAAAAGCCTTAGGAAGACACGTGGTAGAGGACTCGGTAAGGATATAAAGGCAATCTTTACTCTGACCGGAAAGAAGAATTGCCTTGGTTATGAGATCCTTGAAATAGAAAAAAGAAGAGTGAAACTAAAAAAAGATACAATTTTCACAACAAAATTGTTGAACAGATAAGAGTCTTTTTTTAATTTTTGAAGAATAATTAGCTGATGAAGGAGTCGCAATAAACAACAACTGGAGGACACGATTTTGTTGAATAGAAACAATAAAGGGGCTGCCATTTGAAAAATAAATCTGTTAAGATAAATTGGTTTTGATACAAGTTAAAATAATATTTGTGCTAATTGAGAGGCTTAATCTAATGAGATAGCCACCTCTTTTATTTATATAATTACAGCAGTATATATGTTATGGTGCAGCATACTACACGATAAATCAATACATTAATAATATAATATTTTCTATATTAACCCATTCCATAATAAATGTGCACTGCCAAGTCTTCATTCTTTTTTTTCTTCAATACAGCAAGTTGTTAAAATTGATAATGACATGATTTAAAAGAAAACATATATTTATATAAATATGTCTTCATTTGAGTCAACGTATTTTGATGGGGAAGCAGGTGTTGGCCAGCCAGTTGCTTTCTAGGAGTGTGGATCAACTGCTTTAGCAGATGGGCCCATCACTGCAGTAATATTTATATTCTCACTCCCATGTGGGATTTTTCTTTATATTCTTGTACCGTCAATCTTTCTAATTCATTTCATTTCATCTTCATTCAATAACTTTAAAACCACTCTCTCTCTTCTTCACTGTCTCCAAAACAAAATGGCTACAGAGTTTTTTCTTACAGTTAGTTTCATTTCCATGTTCTGAGGGTAATATTCCTTAATTAGTTGACTGGCTGACTTGCTAAGAATTTGCACGAAAGCATATCCCTTAGTTTGATTCTTCAGCTAACCTTTCTCTCCGAGAACTGCAATTCATAGGTGTGGAATCCAACAACCCTTTTCCTTCTATATAGGTATGACTAACTCTTCTTTGCTTTTTTCTTGTTTTGATTTCATGAATTTACTGATTAGCAATAATTTGAAAGCTTTATGTTCAGATAGATCATTGATCAGTTTATGTCTCTAGTACAAGATTATTGTCGAATCATCCCATCACGTTAGTTCCTTTCCATTATCTTTTTCATGTTCGTAGACTTTCTGCCTGTGATGTGTTGCTAGTTAGCCAAAGATTAATAACTTTCAATTGTCGGTATCACTTAAACTTAATTATAGATGAAACTATTTGTCAGTTGCTATTTTTTTATGCTCTCTCGTTATTTAGCTTAAGCTATTGTATTATCTTTGATGATCACTTCACATGCACCCCTTGCTAGTATTTGCAAGAGAGTAGATACCTTCTGCAATTGCTCCATTGCTAATTAATTGTGCCTTAATTTCTGCAGCTGCCATGACAGAGACAGAGTCTTCTAAATCTAGAACAGAAGGGGCCTATGATGTCTTTTTGAGTTTTAGAGGAGAAGATACTCGCAAGACATTTACAGATCATTTATATACAGCCTTAGTCCAAGCAGGAATCCACACTTTTCGAGATGATAATGAACTTCCTAGAGGAGAAGAAATCTCCGATCATCTCCTCAAGGCAATTCAAGAATCAAAGATATCTATAGTTGTCTTTTCAAAAGGATATGCTTCTTCTAGATGGTGTCTTAATGAGCTTGTAGAGATTCTTGAGTGCAAAAATAGGAAAACCGGTCAGATTGCTCTTCCTATATTCTATGACATTGATCCTTCAGATGTGAGAAAGCAGACTGACAGTTTTTCAAAAGCATTTGATAAACATGAAGAACGTTATAAAGAAAAGGTGAAGGAGTGGAGAAAAGCTCTTGAGGATGCGGGAAATCTTTCTGGATGGAATCTCAATGATATGGAAAATGGGTATGCCTTTTCTCTCTAAGATTCACTTGCTGCCATTTATGGAGTCATTACACATTTGATTTTTCAAAGTTAAACAATAAAATATTGTTTTGAGCATATTTAATTAACTTGCTATCAAATGACTTGCCTTTGTCTATGAACAGGCATGAAGCAAAATTTATCCAAGAGATTATCAAGGATGTGTTGAATAAATTAGATCCCAAGCACTTAAATATTCCTAAGCTCCTAGTACGTATTGATCCGCTTGCTCGCAATATTTTTGACTTCCTAAGCACTGCAACAGATGATGTACGCATTGTGGGCATACATGGGATGCCAGGAATAGGAAAGACAACTATAGCAAAAGTTGTATTTAATCATCTCTGCTATGGATTCGAGGGAAGCTGTTTTCTTTCTAATATCAATGAAACATCAAGACAATTTAATGGTCTCGCTCTTTTACAAAAGCAACTTCTTCATGATATTTTAAAACAAGATGCTGCTAACATCAACAATGTTGATAGAGGAATGGTTCTGATCAAAGAACGGCTTTGTCGCAAAAGAGTTCTTGTTGTTGCTGATGGTGTGTCTCATCTTGACCAGCTAAATGCTTTGATGGGAGAGCGAAGTTGGTTTGGTCCCGGAAGTAGAGTAATCATTACAACAAGCGATTCAAGTTTTCTACTTAAAGCAGATCAAACATATCGGATCGGAGAATTGAAACCAGACGAGTCCCTTCAGCTTTTCAGCTGGCATGCCTTTAAGGACACCAAGCCAGTAGAAGACTATATTGAGCTTTCGAAGGATGCAGTTGATTACTGTGGAGGACTTCCTTTAGCTCTTGAGGTTATAGGAGCTTGTCTGTCCGGGAAAAACAAAGACAGATGGAAATCTGTAATTGACAAGTTGAGAAGAATTCCAAACCGCGATATTCAAGGAAAGCTTAGAATAAGTTTTGATGGACTGGACGATGATGAACTGCAAAATGCCTTCCTTGATATTGCATGCTTCTTTATTGGTAGAAAGAAAGAATACGTTGAAAAAGTGCTAGAAGCCCGTTGTGGTTACGATCCAGAAGTTGATTTGGGAACTCTCCGTGAAAGGTCTCTGATTAAAGTTACTGCCATTGGAAAGATAACCATGCATGATCTATTACGAGACATGGGAAGGGAGATCATTCGTGAAAAGTCACCGAAACAACCTGGAGAAAGGAACAGAATTTGGAATCAAGAGGATGCATGGAATGTACTTGACCAGCAAAAGGTAAGAGCTCAATGCATACACGAAAGTATAGTCATGCATATTTTCTTGTCAAGCTTATTAAAAATAATGATATGAAAGTTGTATTGTTTTTTTTCTAGGGTACGAAGTTGTAGAGGGTCTTGCACTGGATGTGAGAGCATCAGAAGCTAAATCATTAAACACAATCATTTGCAAAAATGAGATGCTTAAATTTACTACAGATCAATGGGGTACATCTCACCGGATCCTTCAAACTGCTTTCTAAAGTGTTGATGTGGATTTGTTGGTTTGAATGTCCTTTGCAATATTTGCCATTTGATTTTACTTTGGACAATCTTGTTGTTCTTGATATGCAATACAGTAACCTCAGAGAATTATGGAAAGGGGAAAAGGTGCGAAACAAACTACAATCCACCAAATTTCTCCGGTATATAATTTATATTTACATGTTATGACTTTATATGATTACTTTTCATTGTTTTTCTCTCTATTTTGACAGATTCTCAACAAGCTGAAAATCCTTAATCTCAGTCATTCTCAGTTCCTAGTTAAAACACCAAACTTACACAGTTCAAGTCTACAGAAACTAAGGTTGGAAGGTTGCTCGAGTTTAGTTGAGGTGCATCAATCTGTTGGAAATTTGAAGAGCCTCATTTTCTTGAATCTAAAGAGATGTCGGAGCCTAAAGATTCTTCCCGAAAGCATTGGTGATGTAAAGTCTCTTAAACATTTGAATATTTCTGGATGTTCACAACTTGAGAAGTTGCCAGAATGCATGGGTGATATGGAATCCTTAACTGAGCTGCTAGCAGATGGAATTAAAAATGAACTTCTACCTTCATTTGTACATTTAAAGTATGTCAGAAAGTTATCATTGCGTGGATACATTTTCTGTCGGGACTCACCATCACCTACATCCTGGGTTTCCCAAATTTCATCATGGCTTTCACCGTTGTCTACATCCTGGCCTCTACCAGTTTCATCTTCAATCATAGCAAGTACTATTTTAAATTGGAAACGTTTGCTGCCAACATCTTTCGAATGGAGATCAGTGAAACATCTTAAGTTTTCTAATGGTGGTTTGTCTGATCGTGCAATTAAATGTGTTGATTTCAGGGGTTTGTCCTCTCTAGAAGAATTGGATTTATCATGAAACAATTTCTCTAGCTTGCCTTCAGGGATGGGCTTCCTTCCCAAGCTTTCGATTTTGAGTGTTCAGGAATGCATCAAGCTTGTATCAATCTCAAATCTTCCCTCAAATTTATACGATTTGAATGCATTTGGTTGCAGTTCAATGAAAAGAGTAAGAATGCCAATCCAGTCAAAAACATCTATGGTTCTCAAAATGTTATATGTTAGAAGAGATTCAGGGCATCGAAGGTCCAAGTAATAATTACTGGTCTATTGACGTTGATTTCCCCAGTGATTCATCAAATTTTCCTGAAGAGTCTTGCTGAGGTACTATCTCTGTCTCTCCAGCACACAAATATACACATTAATCAATTAGTTTCTAAAATTTCAGCATTTCTTGAAATCAATATATATATATACAGGCATTGTGCAATGGTGATTATGGGTACTATATTGGCTCCTTTCCTGGTAACATGCCAAATTGGTTAAGCCACCGTGGAGAAGGATGTTCATTATCATTTCATATACCTCCAGTTTTCCAAGGCTTGGTTGTTTGGGCTGTTTCTCCATTTGAGGTTGATAGTAGTGGGAATTACGCCATCGATTACAAGGTTATTATAAAAAATTAAAACAACGGTGTTCAATTGTTTGAAGATAAACCTACAGTAGTATGCAGTTACCCCCGTAAATGGGTAAGATACATAAGTATAAGTGATATGGCAATGGAAGAATACTGTGGAGATGAGGAATTGGAACTGTATCTGGGGAGCCAGTCCATTGATGGAAGCAAAGTGGTACAGTGTGGGATTCATGTGATAGTAGAAGAGACAGATTCATTTGAAGGGTCAGAGTGGGATCGGGAGATTAACAACATAGAGTCAAGAGATGAGGAGTTGGAACTGCACTTGAATTCGGGGAGAAAAGACATTAATGTGACAGAATGTGAAGTTCATGTGATCAAAGAGTTAGAAGTGGGAAGAGATAGAGTGATGCCTGCATCACGGCCATATCGTCTGCTTCCTCATCATCCCAATTATGGTCTTATAAGAGCGTCTACAACTGCGCAGTGGAAAGCTTACTTGATGCAAAAAAAACTTCTCGAAGTAACATTTTATGGTCAGAATAAATATTCCCTTTAGTTTTATTCTAATCTATTTAATTTATGAAATTAAATATTATCTTTAATGATTTTTTTCTTATTTAATTTTAAAAACATCAATTAATTATTAGCTATAAAATTCTCCCAAAATGCATTAGTTTCACTTAAGGTGATATCAAACAATCTGTCGAATCGCACTTAATTAAACCATTGTTTTTATTGGTAGCAACTCGTGTGTCTTTTAAGGCAAAAGAATAGCAGGAAGAGCTTAAATTATAAATATTTAGAGACGGTTTGATTTTTTTTTTATGATAATATTTTTAAATTTTTGAAAACATGAATTGAAAACTTGTATGTTTTGATATTCTTGTGTAAAAAAGAAAAGCCAACAATCACTAACATAAATTTATAAAATCACTTTAGTTGATTTGGAAATTTTTTAATATTGATTTTTGTTTTTATATTTTATTTTAAATTTGATATTTTAAAACAAAAGAAAAAAACGACGTGAAAATAACCCTTTTAATTATAAATTTAAGTTTCTTAACTAAAAGTAAAACGGAGTTGTTTTTTGTATTGAATTTTGTTGGTTTGTAGGGAATGGAAGAGGACAACGGCCTAGAAGACATGGACAACCTAGTGTTGGATTGGACGTGAGAGCATTAAAAGATAAATCATTGAGCACAAGATCATTTATAGAGAGAGATGCTTGAAGTTACTCCAAAGGCTTCTTTCTGATCAGTTGATATGTATTTGTTGGCTTTTTAAAAATTTTCCATCTGATTTGAAATTCGACAACCTAATTGTTCTTGATATGGAATGAGAAAAACTCATTTTTACCCCGGTCGACATAGTTTGACCAGTCTTGACCTGGTGGACTCGGTTTTGTTAAAAAATAACAGTTTTGACCAAAAATGACGGTTTTGACCTGAAACGTCATGAAAACTTATTTTTTACTTCGATCGACATGGTTTGACCCGTACTGACCTGGTGGACTCGGTTTTTCTGAAAAGATGCGGCTGACTCGAGAAAAATATATTTTTGGATTTTTGAATAATAATAGAAATAAAATAACATTCAACAAAATCTTAGTGAATCAAAAATTAGGTTACAACAGTTGCCCCCTCTTTACAATGCTTATGGTGCAAAGGCATTGGAAAATTTATTTTCTTTTGACTTTGCATAGTAAGTTATGTAAAGAAAAAACGATGGCGGTATTGAAAAATACACAGATTTTTAGTTGGTCTAATTCTTATAAACGACCTGCCCAAGTGAAAAACATGAAAGTGTTTTCAACAATGATTTAGTGAAATACATGAAAGTGATTTCAACATTGGTCCTATTTTTTTAGGTTACCATCCCGATGATAAAATGCGAGAAAACTCGCAAGTGGTCTAATTGCTCCAAGCGACCTGCCCGATGATAAAATGCGAAGAAACTCGCAAGTGGTCTAATTGTTCTAGGCGACCTGCCCGATGATAAAATGCGAGGAAGCTCGCAAGTGGTCTACTTGTTTTTTAGGCGACCTGCCCGATGATAAAATGCGAAGAAACTCGCAAGTGGTCTAATTGTTCCAGGCGACCTGCCCGATGATAAAATGCGAGGAAGCTCGCAAGTGATCTACTTGTTCCAGGCGACCTGCCCGATGATAAAATGCGATGAAGCTCGCAAGTGGTCTAGTTGTTCCAGACGACCTGCCCGATGATAAAATGCGACGAAATTTGCAAGTGGTCTACTTGTTCCAGGCGACCTGCCCGATGATAAAATACGAGGAAACTCGCAAGTGGTCTAATTGTTCCAAGCGACCTGCCCGATGATAAAATGCGAGGAAGCTCGCAAGTGGTCTAGTTGTTCCAGGCGACCTGCCCGATGATAAAATGCGAAGAAATTCGCAAGTGGTCTACTTGTTCCAGGCGATCTACCCGATGATAAAATGCGAGGAAGCTCGCAAGTGGTCTAGTTGTTCCAGGCGACCTGCCCGATGTTAAAATGCGAGGAAGCTTGCAAGTGGTCTAGTTGTTCCAGGCGACCTGCCCGATGTTAAAATGCGAAGAAATTCGTAAGTGGTCTAATTGTTCCAGGCGACCTCCCGATGATAAAATACGAGGAAACTCGCAAGTGGTCTAATTGTTCTAGGCGACCTGCCCGATAGTGAAATACTTGAAAGTGATTTCAATATGGGTTTTGTGAAATACATGAAAGTGATTTTGGCAATGAGCTTCAAGGTTGATGAAAACTTCTAAAGGAAGTCATACATGTAGGGTTGAGATCTTATTTGTAAATCGATCTCAAAGATGATGTAAGCTTCTCAAGAAAGTCTTATATGTACAGCTGAGATCTGATTTGCAAATCAATCTCAAAGATGATGAAAGCTTCTCAATAAAGTCTTATATGTACGACAGAGATCTGATTTGCAAATCCATCTCAAAGATGACGCTCAAGAAAGTCTTAGATGTACGGCTGAGCTCTGAGCTTCTATTTAAAATGATGGCAGGAGCAAATTCCTTATAAATCACGTAGTATTTGGCAGCAGACATCATCAACTTCTCTCATTTTCAATAATTTCAAAATTTCAAAGTTCTTAACTTTTGAAGTTTTAACCATGTCTTCCTCTTCTTCCAATGCTAATCCAAACCTTGTTCCTGCGGCAGAGCCTATAGTTTGGCGTACTACCTTTGAAGTGAATGGTCGTCCAGTTACAATAGAGGATACTGTAATGGATGATGAAGATATTGCCGTAGCCGTGGCTAGAGACATGACCCTTCCTCGTGATGAAATGATGCTGGCAGCCAGGACCGATAGTGAAGCAGTGAATCAGTCACTTGCTCTCAGTATCAGAGCTACTTCGTCTTTGGTGAACGTTGCTGAGCGTCTTCATGCCAGAAGACTTGAGTTGAATACTCAAATTCCTGAGCTCCATAATCAGATTGAGAATTTAGGGAAAAGGCTCTGTGATGAGAGACGTCACAGAAACGAATTGGAGAGGAGAAACCAAGAGCTCAATGCACGTGTTGACTTTTGAAGGGACTATGTTAACACATGACACCTCGAGTTCGAGGAATAGATGGAGCGCCTAATTAACTAATTTGAGGAATTTTGAGTAATGATGGATCATCAAAATGAAAATATCCCTAACCGTCCTCGCAGTGTTTAACGTTTGTACTTGTAAACCATTTTCCCATGAATAAAAATCCATCTTTCTCGTCTTTATTCATGAATTTTGCTTTTATGGAATTGCCATAGTTGATATGATTTAAAAGAACTTCATTTCATTTGAGTCTCGTTATGAGGGGTTTTGTTTCGTGAGATATCTACGAAACAAATTATGTGATGCTTATGAAGTGAGATGATATGCAATGCATCTTACCTGTTTTTGAAATATAGATCCCCGTTCGTTTGAGGGTTTTGACTTTTAGTGAGCTCTTTTGATTCACATGTCCTTCAAGTCTACTCAAGCCGACCCATGTTGTTTATTTTTCTAAGATAAGCTTTGTTTGAGTTTCCCAATAGTCACTGCACTTTTCTCTATTGGTAACTTCACTGATAGAATTAGCTTCTCCCTGGCCCGACATTGTTCTATAGGCAACATTCCCCTTATTGAAGATTCTTCTTGTTATGTAACTGATCATATTCTGAGAGTCAACAATCTCCTTTCATAGATACTACAAATTATACTATTTCAGTCCTCATGCTGGAAGAAGTCCACAGTTTTATCATGTGTAGTTTCCACTGGGGAAGAAAATTTCTTTGTCATTAAAGATCTTATAACTGCTTCTCTGCCACCTGGGAGAATTAACTACCTCATTTCATTTCCTCATTTTCTCTCGTTGTCATTAGAATCTCTGATTTTCTAACGGTGCCTCGTAGTGTGTCATTTATTCATTTTTCTTACTAAGAAAACCATTTTTTTCAAAAATGATTTTTAAAAAGATCTGTTTTGTTCTCGAAAACTGAAACTCTCAATGTCTGTTTATAACAATGTTCAGGCAACTCTAGGCTTTATGTTGAATCTCTTAGTAAAAGTAATCTAAGATGAAGGTAAGTGATGAGATGACCTTTTGCTTTAGTTTTCAAAGTGTTCAAGCGATTGCTTGAAGGTATTTTCAGAGAAAAGAATCAATTTGCCTTTTATTTTTAGAAACACTCTTTTTAACAGCATGAATAATAATGAGTAATCATTTGCTACGCCATGACTCTTCATGGAAAAGTCTCTTATATTTTGAGAACGTCGTTTATTGATCCGGGTTGCTTACTTGATTAGAAAGGACTTCAAAGGCACGTAATGTATTTTATGGCTCAAGGCTATAAAAGAAAGAGTATTTCATAAGCTCAAAAAAGTGTTTAAGGGCTTATAAACTATAGATCACTATTATCTTGTCTTGGCATTTTCTTTCACTACCTTGACAACAAAATGATGCTAAATATTCCAAATGAGGATCTTCTATTTTTTTTTTTTGTTATTCCCATCTTTGTTAGGAATTCTCTCAACTGTTTGGAATTTTATTGAATTCTTTGTTGTCAGACTTTCCTTATAAGCTCACATGCCTTCAAGACAATTTCCTTAATCATATTCCTTTTTTTGCCCCCTAGTGTAGGGTGTGATCTTAGTTAAGGTTCTTGTGAAAAGAAAAAACTTTAAATAGACTCAGCTCAAATTGGGACTGCAAAGGATAATTTTAAAGAAAGTGAAAGGAATATCAAAGATGGTCTTTCCTCATTTCAAGTAAGATCAGTTAAAACCAATAAACTTCGTCCACATCCAACGTAATGCTTTGGATTTGTAAGATACCATGTTTTACGAGTCCATGACAAACTAATGTACCACCAACCATTATTCGTGCTGATAAAATGTGGATCCAAGACATAATTTGGGTGATAGTTGTTCCAATTGCAGGTTTTTGAATTTTTTGGTCATCTCTTTCAAGGGAATTACTCTGAACATTATTCCAAACAAATCATTGATTTATTTCATTGAAATCACAAACAAAATCAGTTCTTTTAAAACCTCATTTAAGAAGAATGGATCTCCTGTAAAAAATTTGAAAGATCAAATTGTTGAGCATTGAGATCATGCATGGGTTTTTGGTGAGGTATATGCAAAGAGAATTTCCTGGCCAAAACTTCATTGATTTGATTGGATGAAACACATCATACATAATACTTTTCACAGAATCAGAGTTCACAGGCCTAGGTAAAT
This sequence comes from Populus tremula, assembly GCA_964019445.1. NCBI lineage: Eukaryota > Viridiplantae > Streptophyta > Magnoliopsida > Malpighiales > Salicaceae > Populus > Populus tremula. The sequence continues at coordinate 24,696 of CAXHTJ010001155.1, forward strand.
CATCTCCATCCATCCTAGTTAACAACAGAGCTCCTCCGGAGAATGCTTTCTTCACTACATATGGGCCTTCATAGTTTGGTGCCCACTTGCTTCGGTCTTCACTTGGTAATGGCAAGATTTTTCGTAGTACAAGATCCCCTTCTTTGAATTCTTGGTCGACTTTCCGGTCATATGCTTTGGCCATCCTTCTTTGGTATAGCTGGTGATGGCAAATTGCAGCCAACCTCTTCTCACTTATCATGTTTAGCTGCTCATATCTCACTTTAGCCCATTCAGCTTCTTCTAGTTCAGATTCTATTAGTACTCTCAAAGATGGAATTTCTACTTCCAAAGGCATCACTGCCTCCATCCCAAATACTAATGAGTAAGGTGTAGCTCCAGTGGATGTCCTTACTGCTGTACGATATGCATGCAGAGCAAAAGGAAGCATCTCATGCCAATCCTTATAAGTGACTACCATCTTCTGGATAATCTTCTTGATATTCTTGTTTACAGCTTCGACAACACCATTCATCTTTGGTCTGTAAGGAGACGAGTTTGAATGTTTAATTTTCCACTTCACACATAATTCTGTGATTATTTTCCCATTAAAAGTTTAGGCGTTGTTGGTCACTATCTTCTCAGGTGAACCGTACCGACATATCAAATCTTTCTCAATGAAGCACCTGACCACTTTTTGAGTTATATGAGCATAAGAGTTGGCCTCCACCCACTTCGTGAAGTAATCAATGGCTACTAAGATAAATTGATGCCTATTGCTGGCCTTTGGGTTGATTGGCCCAATCACATCTATTCCCCACATTGCAAATGGCCATGGTGATGTCATATTAAATAGAGGAGCTGAAGGTGCATTTATTTTATCACTATACACCTAACATTTATGGCATTTTCTGACATAATCAATGCAATCTTTCTCCATGGTCATCCAGAAATACCCAGATCGTTGCATTTGTCTAGCCATCATGTGCCCACTTGCATGAGTTGCGCAAATTCCTTCATGAATTTCTTGCAATGCTACCCTAGCTTCGATTTCATCAAGACATCTTAGTAAAGTTCCATTAAATGATCTTTTATATAGAATTTCTCCATCCAGGTAAAATTCCATGGCTAACCTTCTCAAGGTCTTCATATCTGCTTTAGATGCCCCCAAGGGATATTCTTGATATTGGATAAACCGCTTGATGTCATAAAACCATGGGTTCTCATCTATTTCTCCTTCGACTGAACAATAATGAGCTGGAAATTTTTTAATTTCAATATGGATTGGTTGTACCCTGATTCCATAATCAATTTTGGCCATAGAAGCTAAGGTTGCCAAAGCATCAACAAACTAGTTTTTGTCTCTTCCCATATGGGTAAAATCTAACTCATCAAAGCCCTCAGTCAGTTTTGAGAGATATTGTTGATATGGAATCAATTTTTCTTCTTTGGTCTGCCATTCGCCTTTCACTTGACAGATTATTAACATTGAATCCCTATAGACATCAAGCTTTTTTATTTTCATCTCTAAAGCAGCTTCTAAACCAAGGATATAAGCCTCATATTCAGCAGTATTGTTAGTACATTCAAATTGTAGTTTGATTGAGATGGGATATTGCTTCTGGTCAGGTGAGATTATCACAGCCCCTGCTCCATTGCCAGATACATTCACTGCCCCATCAAAATACATAATCCACCAATCATTCTTCTATTTGTCTTCTTCTACTATCAACACATCCTCATCCGGGAAGTCAAATTTCAATGGCTCATAATCTTTGATAGCATTATCTGCCAAATGATTAGCAATTACACTTCCTTTTATAGATTTCCTTGTCTTGTATACAATGTCATACTCAGCCAACATTACTTGCCATCTTGCTATTCGGCTTGACAAGTAAGGTTTCTCAAAGATGTATTTAAGAGGATCCATTTTTGAGATCAACCAGGTGGTATAATACAACATATATTGTCGAAGACGCTTCGTGCTCCATACAAGAGCACAACATAGCTTCTCAATCATAGTATATCTGGATTCACAATCGGTAAACTTCTTACTCAGATAATAGATAGCTTGCTCCTTTCTTCCAGACTCATCATGTTGTCCCAACACACAACCCATTGCTTCCTCAGTTACTGTCAAATACAAGATCAAAGGTCTTCCAGGCACAGGTGGCACTAACAAAGGTGGATTCTGTAAGTATTGCTTTATTTTATCAAAAGCTTCTTGACAATCTTTGTCCCAAGTACCAGGATTCTTTTTCCGAAGCAATCGGAAAATTGGCTCACATGTTGCTGTTAATTGAGATATAAATCGTGCAATGTAATTCAAACGTCCCAAGAAACCTCTTACTTCTTTTTCGGTTTTAGGAGCTGTCATAGCCTGAATTGCTTTCACTTTATCAGGATCGACCTCTATTCCTTTATTGCTTATCACAAACCCTAGCAACTTTCCAGACTTCACCCCAAATGAGCATTTTGCAGGATTCAATTTCAACTGATACTTCCTTAGTCTATCAAATAATTTTCTTAGAATCTGAACGTGATCTTCTTCATTCGTAGACTTGGCAATCATGTCATCCACATACACTTCAATCTCCTTGTTATCATATCATGAAAAAGTGTCACCATTGCCCTTTGATATGTGGCTCCAACATTCTTTAACCCGAATGACTCACAATATTAATGTCTAAACTAGGCATATCTGCATAAGACCAGGAAAACACATCCATATACTCTTGTAGTAATGAGGTTAAATTGCATCTTTCTTCTGTAGTAATCAGAGTTCCAATCTTTAGCTCTCTTTTATCTTGCTCGGTGCCTACATTTATCACCTCTAATTCTTCTTTTGCAGGTTTCCAAGCATGCTCAGACTGTTCTACCTGTCTAGTGAACTCTTTCATATAGTCTTCATTCCATTCCTCTTCGTCCATTGCAATCACATCCTTATCAAAGTTTGGCCATTCATTTTCAATGCAATATGTTTGTGGATTTATGGAGGATTCGCTTTCAGAATTCCTGAAAGCGGAAGGTGTTTTTAGTGTAAATGCATATCTTGTAGCCAAATAAAACAAAAGAAGATAACAATTGTTGAAGAAAATGCAGGATCTCAATAATATTTTAAAAGTTGACTCAATAATTATGAAAAGACCTTATGTTGACATCTTGAGCCAAAATTGCCAACTAGGTACAAAAACACACAACAAACTACAAAGCAAAGCACACAAAGCACATAAAAGCAAATATAAGCAGATGCTTATTCATTACTTCTTGAAAACAACTGGGGCTTCTTCAATCTCCCAATTATGGAATACTTCATCAACCGAAAGCTTTCGCACAAAGGCATTGGTTGAAGCCTCTTCTAGAGAGTGGACAGTTAACTGAGGTAATAATTCATCAGAATTCCAGCCTTTTCCTTCACCTTCCTCTACATTGTTGATATCCATGAAAGCAAGTTTTTGTCCCAAGACTTTAATCATGTTTTCAGGTTTCATCATATATGCTAACTTTGGGAAAGAAATATGGATGGGTGGGATTACAATGTCTTTTTCTTTTGGCTTCTTTCCTTCCATTCTGACCATCATTCTTTCTCGCTTAATCCTAGCAGCTCTCTGGTGATCATCTTTCTTAAACTTAAAGCCAAGGCCAAACCTCTGATCAGCAGCCTTAACTTTCATTATGTTGACTCTCTTAAGATTTCCAGCAATTGGATCACTTTGGAATGGTAGCCCATGTTTCAAAAAGCACTTAGCTATCATTCTGGCAATATCAGAAATCATTGGTCTTCTTAACACCGTATTTTCTGCTACCCATTTAGTGTTCACAATCTTGAAGGCATGGAGATTTCCATCTTTGCAATCTTCTGCTTTAATATAAGGGACTGACACATTCCTTATCATGGATAAGGTTTCTTCTGCCTTAACTTTCACTAGAGTACCATTGATAATGTACTTCAAACATTGGTGTAGAGATGATGTCACAGCCCCAGCGGCGTGTATCCATGGCCTTTCTAATAACATGTTATACAAAGGATGGATATCCATCACTTGTAAGGTTATCAAAAACATCTGAGGCCCTATAAACAATTCAATGTCAATGGTCCCTATCACCTGTCTAGGCGAACCATCATATGTTCTAGCTGTCATTGTGATTGGTCTCATGTAAGTAGCATCAATTGGCATCTCATCTAGTATATGCCTTGGTAGCACATTCAACGCTGAACCATTATCCACAAGCACTTTGTCGATCAAACAGTCTTTACATTTCACAGTGATGTACAAAGGCTTGTTATGCCCAGTCCCTTCCGGGTCTAGCTCATCTTCTGTGAAGTATAAGTAATTGGAGGCTTGAATTCTTCCCACCAAATGTTCCATCGTATCTTGAGTAATATCTTGCGGCACATTTTCTTCATTTAACACCTTTTGCAATGCTTTACGGTGTAACTCAGAATTAAAGATAAGTGATATTAAAGAGATTCTAGCAGGAGTTTTCTTCAATTGATCCACCACACTATATTCACTATGCTTCATCAACTTCAGAAATTCATTAGACTCTTCTTCACTTATAGGTTTGTTCACTTCCATGCCTTTAAAAGCATCAACTATTTCTTTTCCTTTAACTTTCTTCTGCCTTTCTAATTCTTCTGGTGTAAAACACGGACCACTTCGAGTTAAACCATCGATTTCAGGGTGAAAGATAGGAGTAGAGTTGAAAGAATACCCATATTTATGCAGACAAGCTTGGTCAGGATTAGTTTTGGTGAACCACCCACAGTTGGTTGGAGTCTACAAACTTCCATTTTTGTCTCTTGACGGCCTATCATCCCAACTTCACTGCTCTTTTCTTCACTCTCTATCCTTAACATGCCGAAAGTCAGCATCCTTTTCACTTCTTGGTGAAATTCTTCACAATTATCAATGTGATGCCCCACCTTGCCATGAAACTTACAGTAGTTATTTCCATTCATCAATGGTTCAAACTTAGATAAATATCCAGACTGTACCAGCATACCATACAATCTTTCCATGGAAACCTTCAAAACTCTTTCCTTCTTAACCTCCACTCCTACAACATTCACTCCTCCACTACTTGTAGCATGATTGGGCAAAGGGTTGGACTTTACATTCCATGCATCATCAAAAGTTATCCATCTAGCTTTTATCATTTGCAGAAGCTTGTTTTTAAATGCATTACAGATTTTAATGTTATGTGATCTAGTAAACGTGAGATATTGAAGAGCACCAACAATTTGTTGAAAGTGAGTGGGATCCGAGAATTAAATAGTAGACGACAGATCAAGCTTGGAAATAAAGGTTGGTGTATCGACAAGTTTACATGATGACATACGAGCAGTATAGAGAATATAAAGAACATACTTATGTTGATTCAGCATGAGTCCCACGCTGGTAAGAGTGACCTCAACTCCAAAAAAATCATGAGCATTACCCAAGTCGCGGAGCTTAAATTCTGAACTCAGTATGGTAATAAGGTGATGAATTAAGGTAGAGTTGTTACCAGTAAGTAGGATGTCATCGATATAGACAAGCAGGGAGCAAATATCATGATTCCTCGCCAAAATAAAGAAAGAGGTATCAACCTTGGAAGCTCGAAAACCAATAGTCTGAAGGAAGTACTCAGACGGGTGTACCAAGCCCAAAGGGCTTGTTTTAGACCATACAGAGACCTGTAAAGAAGACAAACATGATTTGGCAGAGCAGAGTCTACAAAACCTGTGGGTTGTGCCATGTAACAACCTCTCAAAGTGAACCATTAAGGAAGGCATTGTGGATATCAAGTTCTTAAATCTGCCATCCTTTGGAACGATAATAGTGAGAACTAACTGAACATCAGTTGGTTTAACAACAGGACTAAAGGTTTCTAAGTAATCAATGCCTTCTTGTTGAGTGAACCCATGCGCAACCAAGCGAGCCTTATAGCGGTTAATAACACCATCAACTTGGCGCTTTATTTTATACACCCATTGGCAGCTAACTACATTCATGAAGGGATCAAAAGGTACCAAGGACCAAGTACCATTGGCATGTGAAGATGCAATTTCATACTTCATGGCAGTATGCGAGCACATAAAACGGTGAAGATGGAGGCAGTGAGGAAGAAGCAGCGACTGAAGTGATGTTGGCAATCCTGTTATGTCTAGGACGCAACACCATTGGGTGTTGTCGCTGTCCTGGAGGAGCAGAGCTTTGAACAGGGGACAATTGCCGTGGAAGAGTATAACTTGACAGATTAACACAGAGGTCCAAACCTGGTGAAAACACAACAAATTATTTGGATGGAGAGGAAGAGCTGGATGACCGTGCTGGAGAGACAACAACTGGGAGACGTGAACACAGATAGCTCTAGTGTTACCCTGTACCTGCAAAATGATCAACAAATATGGAGGCAGATGGTGATAAGGGGACAATGGGGTTAGAGGAAGTGGGTGGTAGGGCTGATGGTGTAGTGGACGGAAAGATGGTGAGCGAGGGAAGGTGTGTGACAGTGGTAAGCAGATGGGTATGGCTGGTAAGTGAAGGGAGATGGGTAGTGTAACATCCCCCATTTCGGGATAAAACGACAATCTCATATCAATCGAAAAAAAACACATAATAATTTTTTTTTGTACATATATGTTCATGGTCTTCGTATTAAAATCTACCAGAATTTGACGGAGTTCCCCCATATACCGGCAGGTCTGAGGTTATTGACATGAATTTATTTACTCTTCCAATAGCTCATATCTCATAACTCAATTCCTGACCCAATCATCCTAGGTTTTCAATTTCCACACTTATACCCACTTTTATCAACCACAATATTTACGATATGCATTATATAACAAGATATCATTATGGATAGATAAAAATAAATAAGTATAATTACATAGGCATGAAGCATGATTATATGAACTACATGGTTACATTCATTCAGTCAAGTTTAAACATTAATTATACAAATTAAGTTATACAAACATTTTCATATTTACAAAATACAAGGGTATACTCCCTAGAAACTAGATTACAAGAAAGGAACATAAGCTAGGATCTACTCTTGTCGTGCATGTGATGATCTTGAAACAAAACACATATTATTAAAAGGTGAATATTACAATAAATATGACAACATGAACATCTAACAATTTTAACAAGGTAGCATGTATTCATAGTTCATTTGCTTCTCTCTTCTAGGTTATTTATTTATTTATTTATTATCCCTTCCTTGTCCAACTATTATTAATTGTTCCCTCTGCCACTTTCAACCTTCATTCTAGACTCTATGAGATTGAACATGATCATTTTTGCTTATCACATTACCGATACCAATATCACTCGTACCATCATCATCACTCCATATGAGTCATTCCAAGGTGATCCCCTTATCCGGGATCCTAACATACACTAAATGTATGTTAGTCCATACATGGTGATCCCCTTCCCCGGGATCCTAACATGCATTAAATGTATGCTAGTCCAATTATGGCGATCCCCTTACCCGGGATCCTAACATACACTAAATGTATGTTAGTCCATACATGATGATCCCATTACCCGGGATCCTAACATACACTAAATGTATGCTAGTTTACGCCTCAAATCGTACTTCTCATATTTCCTTTGTCAGTGATAATTTCATCATTTGGCAATTTACACAACTTTTCACTTTGAATACCCATACATTCAGAAATTCACATTTCACATTGGAAATATAAATAAATCATGGAAATTAACTAGGAACTATAGGTGCGATTCACCTACCTGAAATAGAAGCTCTACTCGTACTCCCTGCTGCTGTTGTTGTTGTTGCCCCACGCCTGTGGTCCCTCCTGAAATTCATAGGTTTATCCCACAAGTTCTTCTCACTCAAGGATATGTTTTATTATAAACATATCAACAACCAATAAGTCTTTTTTTCAGTCATCATTTCTTTATACATATATTTGAACTATTTCTACTTAAAATCCGAACTGTTACTGTCTCGTTTTTGAACTGTCACTGTCTAGACATTTTTTGAACTGTCACTGTCTTATTTTTGAACTGTCACTGTCTAGACATTTTTTGAACTGTCACTGTCTCATTTTTGAACTGTCACTGTCTCATTTTGGTGACCCATAACTAGAGTTCTATAACTCCAAATTGAGCAAGACCAATTTCATTAATTAGCCAACATTCAAAACTACAATTTCTATAAGGAATCTGATCCTAATTCTTTCATCCTCCTACCCGAAATCTCTTTGAAAATCAAGAAACGAAACTGTCTAGATTCGTCAGCCTTTCCATTTACACACAACACAAGAAGTTCTTTAATTTAGCAACTCATACTTTTTCCTCAACTTAAGTCTAAGAACTAAAATCTAATATTTAACATCCAGGCATCAATTCATAATCAACTTGAAATGACTAATAAAAGCAGGTTTAGAATACCTTACCCGATACGCATCAAAGTTTCGATCCCTCTTTTTTTTTTTTCTTTTTAATGGCAGCCGGCCCTTCCCTCTTCTCTTCTTGTTAATCCCTTTCCCACCAGTGTTTATTTTACCTACAACCCTTTATCTCGGATGGTTTGTAAAAATAAACATAAAACTCCCTCTTTTCTTTCTTTACTTTATCTCCAGATCTGTTTTTTGGTGACAAAAGGAGTACTTATGCTCTATAATTTAATCCAGCCTTGATTTGATTTTTTTTATTATACATTTTTTTTCTCGGGATTTACATTCTCCGCTCCTAATAAAATTTCGTCCTCAAAATTCAAGTTACATACCTATGTCGGAGAATAAGTGCGGAAACTTCTCCTTCATCTCAGATTCTCTTTCCCATGTTTGTTCTTCTATTCGAGAGCTTCTCCACAATACTCTACTAAGGGAACTCTCTTATTCCTCAACAGCTTCTCATCTCGATCTAAAATCTGGATTGGCTTAGTTTTTATGGTTAGATCCCCCTCAATCTTCATAGGAACTTGTGGCAATACCCGTGAGGGGTCTATTTTGGCCTTTCGCAGCAATGACACATGGAACACATTATGAATCTTATCCAAATATACAGGCAATTTTAATCGATATGCAACTAGACCGATTCTTTCCTTAATCTCAAAAGGGCCAATATATCTAGGGGCTATTTTCCCTTTTACTTCAAATCGAATGATGCCTTTCTAAGGAGCCACCTTTAGAAATACTTTATCCCCCACTTGGAATTCTAAGGGCCTTCTTCGGCTATCTGTGTAACTTTTTTGTCTATCCTGGGCTTCCTTCATCCTCTTTTTGATCACTCTCACCTTGTCGGTTGTTAGTTGCACCATTTCAGGTCCTAAAAGCTTTCTTTCTCCTACTTCCTCCCAACAAATTGGGGTACAACATTTCCTCCCATACAATGCTTCATAAAGAGCCATACCAATGGTGGTTTGATGACTATTATTATAAGTAAACTCTACCAATGGCAGGAGATCCTCCCAATTCCCTCCAAACTCCAACACACATGATCTCAGGAGATCCTTGAGAGTTTGAATGGTCCTTTCGGATTGACCATCTGTCTGAGGATGAAATGTCGTGCTTAGATTCAACTTTGTCCCCATTACCCGTTGTAAGCTAGGCCATAATCTCGATGTGAACCTTGGATCCCAATCCGATATAATTGAAACTGGCACGCCGTGAAGTCTGATTACTTCATTTACATATAATTTTTCCAGTTTATCCACTGAATCAGTCATCTTCATAAGCAAAAACAAAGCAGATTTTGTTAGTCAATCCACAACCACCCATATGGCATCATTCCCCTTCTTTCCCTTAGGTAATCCCGTCACAAAATCCATAGAAATATCTTCCCATTTCCATTTCGGAATTGATAATGACTGTAATTCCCCTGTAGGTTTCTAGTGTTCTATCTTTACTTGTTGACAGATCCCACAGTTTGACACAAATTCTGTTATTTCCCTCTTCATACTTGGCCACCAGTAGTATTCCTTTAAATCCCTATACATCTTTGTGCTCCCCGGATGAGTAGCAAATCGAGATTCATGAGCTTCTCTTAATATTTCATCCTTCAAAATCTTATCCTTAGGCAAATAGATTCGTCTACCCATAGCTATTAGCCCATTGGATAGCATTTGAAATGATGTCTCAATACCCTTGTTTACCCTCTCCTTAATCTCTTTTACCTTTCCATCTGCTTGTTGAGCCACTAAGACCTTGTCTCGAAACACAGATCGGATCTTTAACTGAGCTAACAGTGATCCCTCGGGCCCAACACTTAGCCGCAAGCCCATCTTCTTTAACTCCACTATACTTTCTTGTTCCTTAAGCTCCATATCATTCATCACTGTTTTTCCCTTCCTACTTAAGGCATCGACTACTACATTAGCCTTACCAGGATGGTAGTCAATAACACAATCGTAATCTTTTATTAACTCTACCCATCTTCTCTGCCGCATGTTCAACTCCTTCTGTGACATCAAATACTTAAGACTTTTATGGTCTGTAAAGATTTGGACTTGTGTCCCATACAAATAATGTCTCCATACTCTTAAAGCAAACACCACCGCTGCAAGTTCTAGGTCATGAACCGGGTAATTCACCTCATGCGACTTTAACTATCTTGATGCATAAGCAATCACACGACCGTGTTGCATGAATACACATCCCAAACCCCTTCTTGAGGCATCACTATATACCACAAACCCTTTTGTCCCCGATGGAAGGGCTAGCACAGGAGCAGAAGTGAGCCTCTCCTTCAGTTCTCGAAAACTCACTTCACACTCTTCCGACCAAACAAACCTGACTTCCTTGCGAGTCAGCTTGGTTAAAGGTGATGCTATGGTGGAGAACCCTTCAATAAACCTCCAGTAATATCCAGCAAGACCCAAGAAACTCTGGATTTTTGTCACATTGGTAGGCCTTTCCCATTTTAACACGGCCTCGACCTTTTTTGGATCCACAATTATTCCTTCTGCGGATATTACATGGCCTAAAAATACTACTTCCTTGAGCCAGAACTCACACTTGTCCAGCTTTGCATATAATTGATTTTCCCTTAAGGTCTGTAGCACAACCCTTAGATGTTGTTCATGCTCCAAGTGAGAGTTGGAATATACCAGAATATCATCAATAAATACAACCACATATTGGTCCAGGTAAGGCCGAAACACCCGATTCATCAAGTCCATAAACATGGATGGAGCATTGGTTAACCCGAAAGGCATCACTGAAAACTCATAATGCCCATAACGGGTTCGGAAGGCAGTCTTTTGTATGTCTTGTTCCTTGATTCTCAACTGGTGGTATCCAGATCTCAAATTTATCTTAGAGAACACTCTAGCACCCTTTAATTGATCAAACAAGTCATATATTCATGGGAGTGGGTATCTGTTCTTCACCGTCACTTTATTCAATTGACGATAATCAATGCACAAACGAAGGGTGCCATCCTTCTTCTTTACAAACAATACTGGAGCTTCCCATGGCGAGTTACTAGGCCGAATGAAGCCTTTATCTAACAATTCCTGAAGTTGGACCTTTAGTTCTGCCAATTCCATAGGTGCCATCCTATAAGGAGACTGGGCTATAGGAGAAACTCCTGAAATAGTTTCTATGGAAACTTCAATTTCTCTAATTGGAGGTAATCCAGGCAGCTCTTCTGGAAACACATCTTGAAACTCCCTCACAACAGGAATACTAGCCAAATCTATGCTACTTTTCCCCAATTCTCTTACATGGGCTAACCAAGCAGAACGACCTTTTCTTAGTAATTTTCTAGCAACCAAGACTAAGATTACACAACTTGGAATTACCTTTCTTTCCCCTTTAAACACTACTCTTATATCACCTATTCCTTGGATTGTCACCGTCTTGGTGAAACAATCCACTTGTGCCTTATGTTTACTTAGCCAATCCATGCCTAGAATCGCATCAAAATCATATAACTCTAACGGCATAAGATCTACCCTCAACTCGAATCCTCCAACATATAGTTTTACCCCTCTATAAATATCATCAATATGTATATTCTCTCCCAGAGGCGTACTAACCGTCACCCCTATACACAAGTTACTAGATAACATACGCAAGTTATTCACAATTCTATAAGATATAAAGGAATGACTAGCTCCAGGATCAAATAAAGCATAAACTTGTATTATATCTAACTGTAAAGTACCTGCCACCACATCAGTACAACTCCCACATCCTCATGGGTCATGTGATATACCCGACCCTGAGTCCTCCCCTCCTGATTTCTGGGCCTCCCACGAGTGGCATTTGTCCCTGACTGAGTAGACCTGATAGGACGATCAACTATCACTGATTGTTGTTGGCTCTGAACCTCAGTCCGCTGACTATGGACTCCCTTTATGGTTCTACGAGGACAATCCTTCTTCCTGTGACTCATGTCCCCACAATAGTAACAACCCCTGCCTACATGCGGGCACTCTCTCCATTGATTCCCCTCACCTTTACAAATATAACATCTCCCCGACATTACAGAGCAATTTCCAGGGTGTCGCTGCTCACACCTCTGACAAAATGGATATCTGGGTCCCTTCTGCTCTGTAGACCCTCAAGCAGTTCTAACTCCCTGTCTAGACTGTCCTCCCCAAGCTTCTATTCCATTTATCGGTCTAGATCAAAGTTGTTGATTCCGTTCCGTTTCGGCCAGAATGCCCGGAACATCTCGTACCAGTTAAAAAAACGAAACAAAATGGAACAAGTTTCGTCTCGTGTAAAATCTCGGTTTGATCCGGAAATTCCGGGAAAATTTCGGCCGCAACGTTCCGGCCGAAATCAATGTGTTCCGTTTCGGGTCAAAGCCACCGAGTCAAAGACTCAAAGTTAGATTCACAATTAAACTCGGTTTATTTTCATTAAAGAATCCACCAAATTGTAAAAAGAAGGACCGCGATTAATGGCATCAACTTTCTAGCTGTTAACCAGAAAAAGATCCACATTACATGATAAAAGTACAGCAGCGCTATTGTAAAACACATACTCCAATAGCCTAGTCCAGATCATAGAGAGCAAAAATGACTAAACTATGTTAGAATCTTTCTCAACTACTCAATGCAATGACAAGGTGAACCTTGCCTGATAAATATACAGTAAGCATAACATTTATTAATACAACATTGGCTTAACAGGCACTCATCTGAAGTAGGCATATATTACTAGAGATTTGTTTTCATAAAAAAAACTACACCATTACTGCTCGCCTCCAGAGAAGAACTGCCTTTTGTGTATCAAAGTTTACAGCTTCAAACTTGCTAGTAAAAATGCACACACCTAAATGTTAACTAGTATAAAAATGAAACACAAAACCAGAATCTTCTCTAGAATAGAGATGCAAGCCCAATATCACAATACCTATAACTTACATACAGGATAATACATGTCTTCGCTTATCCCCATCTCCATTAGTATTGAATGCAACAATCCTGGCAAGTAGCGAAGTAGAAAAGCTCCCAAGCCAACCTGAATAAAAATGATGATAAAATAAAAATGAACCTTCTTTCGATGGTGAATAAAAATATGAAAGTGAGATGAGAAAGTTGATACACACAAGAGATGAGTATATAAAAATTGCAAGCGAGCTCTTTCGACCTGTCGGCAGAAGCTTCATTCCCTGTCAAAAAATTCAATTCTTTCATTAATAACCTGATACCAATGATGTGAAGAACAGGCTCACAGCCTCACAAAACTCAGAAAACCATACTGAAAATCATGTGGTAGAAGAGATCCAATTGGAACGTTTCACACTTTTTAGTCCAATACATTTTGAGTGTACTTTTAATCACGAGATGGTTTCATGTGGTAGAAGAGATCCTTATTTTTATGTTAATGATGGAGATGATGTTTGATTTATGTTTATTTTGTGTTAAAACATTTTACTTTCATAATATTTTGGTATTTTGTTTAAGTTGAATTACTTTAAGATTTTAAATTAAAGTTATATTTAATCTTGATTATTTAAGAATATTTTAAATTTTAAAATTATGTTGCTTGATATTGTGTTTGTATTTTGTCATGCATAATTTATCTTGAATTTAAATTATATTTGTTGAATATATATATATATATATATATGAACAGTACAATCCCGAAACGGTCCGAAATCGAAACATTCCGTTCCAATTGAAAAAACAGAACACCCGCCGAAACGGAATTGACAACCTTGGTCTAGATACTCTCAAGCTCCCTCCTGGGGTGAAACTCTCACCTCTTCTCTGGAACTGTCCTGATGATTGCCCACTCTTCCCCTTCTTTGAAAGAGGAGGTCTCCCAGTCAAAAGCTCAAAATCTCTCCTTTTAGCTCCCATTGCCTGACTCTACTCGCCCACTGACTTCGGGGTATCCTTTATTACCCTTTCCATACCTTGAGCAGCCCGTACAAATTCCCGCACAGACTGAAACTGCATGGCTATCAATATCATCCTTAATTCCCGCCTCAGTCCATCACGAAACCTCTCCACCCTGTGGCGCTCTGTGGGAAGGTAGGTGGAGGCAAAAACTGCTAAATCCTGAAATCTCCTCTTATACTCCAAAACTGTCAAATCTCCCTGTCTCAAATCCAAAAATTCCTGTTCTTTCTCTCTCCTATGCTCCCAAGAATAGTACCTCTCCTCAAACTCTTCATGAAAATCCCTCCATCTTAATACCTCCCCTGATCTCCTCTCTCTAATGGTCTCCCGCCAAGAGTGAGCACTTTCAACCAACAGCTGAGTCACACAATCCACTCGTAGTTCCTTTGGCACCTGCATCTGGTTTATAACTCTTTCCACTTTCCTCAGCCAATGCCCATCAACCTCAGCATCCTCTTCTCCATGGTAAGTCATACAACCCATCTCTCTCATACCTTTCACCCATTGCACTATGGTGACTACTCCCCCTAATCTAGGAGTCGTATTGGAGGCTCCCGCTACCATTCTAGCTGCTACAGCTCTCACTATGTGTTCCATAAAAGCAGGATCTAAAAATGGCTTTGATCCAGCTACTGGTGCCACTGGTGGGGGTATATTATCTCCCCCTTGTCTGTCTGATACCTCGGGCATGGATACATCGGTCTGACGGGACAACGAATCATCTTGGAGTCTCACTAAATCATCCCCTTCTAAGTTCACTGGTGCTGTAGGTATATGAGAGGAGGTGTCTGCCAGGGGATCCCAATCTGGATCATTTTCATTATGAAAACTCGAATCACTTCCCCGAACAGGGGGATGGATCAGTCCTGGCCCCTTGCCTTGTTCTCACCATCCTAAAATAGATTTTAAAATCATCTAATTATTCTTATCCCTAGAATAGCAACCTGGGCTCTGATACCAAAATGTAACATCCCCCATTTCGGAATAAAACGATAATCTCATATAAATCGAAAAAAAACACATAATAATTTTTTTTTGTACATATATGTTCATGGTCTTCGTATTAAAATCTACTAGAATTCGACGGAGTTCCCCCATATACCGGAAGGTCCGAGGTTATTGACATGAATTTATTTACACTTCTAATAGCTCGTATCTCATAACTCAATTCCTGACCCAATCATCCTGGGTTTTCAATTTCCACACTTATACCCACTTTTATCAACCACAATATTTACGATATGCATTATATAACAAGATATCATTATGGATAGATAAAAATAAATAAGTATAATTACATAGGCATGAAGCATGATTATATGAGCTACATGGTTACATTCATTCAGTCAAGTTTAAACATTAATTATACAAATTAAGTTATACAAACATTTTTATATTTACAAAATACAAGGGTATACTCCCTAGAAACTAGATTACAAGAAAGGAACATAAGCTAGGATCTACTCTTGTCGTGCATGTGATGATCCTGAAACAAAATACATATTATTGAAAGGTGAATATTACAATAAATATGACAACATGAACATCTAACAATTTTAACAAGGTAGCATGTATTCATAGTTCATTTGCTTCTCTCTTCTAGGTTATTTATTTATTTATTTATAATCCCTTCCTTGTCCAACTATTATTAATTGTTCCCTCTACCACTTTCAACCTTCATTCTAGACTCTATGAGATTGAACATGATCATTTTTGCTTATCACATTACCGATACCAATATCACCGGTACCATCATCATCACTCTATATGAGTCATTCCAAGGTGATCCCCTTATCCGGGATCCTAACATACACTAAATGTATGTTAGTCCATACATGGTGATCCCCTTCCTCGGGATCCTAACATACACTAAATGTATGCTAGTCCAATTATGGCGATCCCCTTACCCGGGATCCTAACATACACTAAATGTATGCTAGCCGATACATGGTGATTCCCTTACCCGGGATCCTAACATACACTAAATGTATGTTAGTCCATACATGATGATCCCATTACCCGGGATCCTAACATACACTAAATGTAAGTTTACGCCTCAAATCATACTTCTCATATTTCCTTTGTCATTGATAATTTCATCATTTGGCAATTTACACAACTTTTCACCTTGAATACCCGTACATTCAGAAATTCACATTTCACATTGGAAAAAATATAAATAAATCATGGAAATTAACTAGGAACTATAGGTGCGATTCACCTACCTGAAATAGAATCTCTACTAGTACTCCCCTGCTGTTGTTGTTGTTGTTGCCCCACGCCTGTGGTCCCTCCTGAAATTCACAAGTTTATCCCATAAGTTCTTCTCACTCAAGGATATGTTTTATTATAAACATATCAACAACCAATATGTCTTTCTTTCAGTCATCATTTCTTTATACATATATTTGAACTATTTCTACTTAAAATCCGAATTGTTACTGTCTCGTTTTTGAACTGTCACTGTCTAGACATTTTTTGAACTGTCACTGTCTGATTTTGGAACTGTCAATGTCTAGACATTTTTGAACTGTCACTGTCTCATTTTTGAACTGTCACTGTCTAGACATTTTTTAACTGGCATTGTCTCATTTTTGAACTGTCACTGTCTCATTTTTGAACTGGCACTATCTCATTTTGGTGACCCATAACTAGAGTTCTATAACTCCAAATTGAGCAAAACCAATTTCATTAATTAGCCAACATTCAAAACTATAATTTCTATAAGGAATCTGATCCTAATTCTTTCATCCTCCTACCCGAAATCTCTTTGAAAATCAAGAAACAAAATTGTCCAGATTCTTCAGCCTTTCCATTTACACACAACACAAGAAGTTCTTTAATTTAGGAACTCATACTTTTTCCTCAATTTAAGTCTAAGAACTAAAATCTATAATTTAACATCCAGGCATCAATTCATAATCAACTTGAAATGACTCATAAAAGCAGGTTTAGAATACCTTCCCCGATACGCATCAAAGTTTCGATCCCTCTTTTTTTTTTTCCTTTTTAATGGCAGCCGACCCTTCCCTCTTCTCTTCTTGTTAATCCCTTTCCCACCAGTGTTTATTTTACCTACAACCCTTTATCTTGGATGGTTTGTAAAAATAAACATAGAACTCCCTCTTTTCTTTCTTTATGTTATCTCCAGATCTGTTTTTTGGTGACAAAAGGAGTACTTATGCTGTATAATTATTCTTATTTGCATTTAGGCCCCATCTTCTTTAAGTGTATTTGTTTTGCCCCCACTTCTTTCTAGTTTAGTTTATTTCTTTTAAATTTAATCCAACCTTGATTTGATTGTTTTTATTATACTTTTTTTTTCTCAAGATTTACAGGCAGACTCGAGAAACAGAAACACGTGTTCATTAAATCAAACATGACATGAGATATAGAGACATTTAGATGATAAGTCAAGACAACGATACCCTAAATGAGATGAACTATAGCCTAAGAACACATATGGAGTATAGCGATAGTCTAACTTATGAGCATTATAAGGTCGAAGGAAGGGAAAACAGAGACATTCTAAAGTACATAAAAAATCATAATTAAGTGGTTGACGACACAAACATTCAAAAAGAGATTTGTTGCGCAAAATTGGTGTGGGCATACAATTAATGAGGTAAATAGAGGTTTCAAAAGCCTAAGTCCAAAATTTTAAAGGTGTCTTACACTGATTAAGAAGGGTAAGACCAGTTTCAACAATGTGACGATGACGACACTTAACAATACCATTATGTTCATGCGTATGTGAGCATATAAGGCGATGATGAACACCAATGGTTTTGACTAATGAATTTAATTTACGATATTAACCACCCTGTTAGTTTGAACATATTTAATTTTTTGAGAGAATTGTCATTCGACAAAGACTTGAAATTGATGAAACACATTAAAGACATCAGATTTGAGGACAAGAGGATAAAACCATATAAATTTCGTATGCACATCCACAAAAATAACAAAATAGCAAAAACCATCCGAAGATAACATAAGAGTAGAGCCCCACACATCACCAAAAACAAGTTCAAGAAGAGTAGATGTCTGATGACCTATAAGGCTTAAAGATAGACGAGATGATTTTTCTAATGGACAAGCTTGCCATTGAAAATTTAAAGGAAGAGAAGTACAAATAACCTTTTTATTTGACGCTAAGAGATTCAAAACACGAGAGCTAGGATGACCAAGGCGACGATGCCAAACATTGGTAGAGGTGTACAGAAAAGCCTTGGGAAGACACGTGGTAGAGGACTCGGTAAGGATATAAAGGCCATCTTTACTCTGACCGGAAAGAAGAATTGCCTTGGTTATGAGATCCTTGAAATAGAAAAAAGAAGAGTGAAACTAAAAAAAGATACAATTTTCACGACAAAATTGTTCAACAGATAAGAGTCTTTTCTTAATTTTTGGAACATGTAGAATATTAGACAAAGTAAAGGTTTGTTTCGGAGTATGCAAAATTTTATGAGTTGTATTAGATATAATAAGTCTCTTACCATCACCAATATATAATTGATCATTACTAAGACAAGGGTCTTTATGTGTCATACCGGCAATGTCTGGAGTCACATGTTGATTCACACATGTATCGAGTAACCAAGTGATAGAATTTGCCACTGAAGCATCACTAAAGGAGAGGTTGGCCGAGGCTTGATTCTCATGATGCACAAGTTGAGAGCATTGCTGTGTAGAGTGTCTGATGTTGCTGCAAAGTTGGCATCTAATATGCCGAGGCCACTGGTGTTGCCCTTTTTGTTTTTGCTACTGCCGTAGCTCTTGGTGTTCTATTTCCATGGTAAGGCTGGCCGGTACTGGTTATAATTGATGCGAGAGTTGCCTCTCCAGCCTCCTCATTTTCCTTTGCCCCGATGAGAAGAGGAGCCATTGCCATCACATCCAACGAAGGCAGTTGTGCAGCATATGCAGAGGGAGGGTGTGAGGGTGTGGGAAGCAACGGTGCAGTAACTGGAATGGATTGAAGAGAGCTTATGTGTAAAAATTCATGTGTAGAGAAGTGACTATGGAGCTTAGAATACGCAAGAGGCTCAACATTGGTCGACAGACTAGTAACCAAATCTCGAAATTCATTGCGAAGACCCCGAAAAACATAGAGATTGAAGTTAGTGAGGGAGATAGGTCTATCTGTTGCTGCTAGTTTGTCAAAGAAGCTCTTAGCTTTCTGCAGGTATAGGGTGACAGTATCATCACCTTTGTTGCTACCCAATTTTTGACCCACCTTTTTGATAAAATTTTCGAAAAATCCAAAAATAGTGAAAAACAACAAAAATCCAAAAAAATATGTTTTTAATATATTTGCAATGTTTTTTTAGCATTTTCAACGTCTTCTGAAAAGAATTTTAATTTTCAAAGGTTTTTTGGAACGCGTTCGACTTTTCACGCGTCATTTTTAAAGTCTTTGATTTTCCTCATTGAGTCGACATTGATATTGCTCGTTTTCAAAAAATACAAAAAAATTAAGAAAGAATCAAATTTGCAAAAAAAGAAAGAAGTTCAGGGACCAATTTGGAATCCCTGACAACATTTTACCTATAAATATAGGTTCAAAACTCAAAAATAAGGGGGGCTAATTTCGGAACATTCAGAAAAAATACAAAAACCCTAAAACCCAACTCTTTCTCTCCACTCAAAACAACTGGCCGGCGGCGCCTCCCCCACTAATTTTGAATTTTTGTTCCCCGGGGTCCTTGGATTTTGCTCTCCCAGAACCAGAGAGCCAAGGACCCCTCACCATCGGAGCCCCACATTTGACCCACACGGTTCACCATCTTCATCTCTTTCTCCCACAGCCGTACCTACCAAAACCACAGCCGCCGACCAAGACCTTTTTCTTCCCCATTTTCACTCCCCCACAGCCAACACTCCCGATATCCTCTCCTCTTCCATCCGGCTCACTCTTCTTCTGCACCCACAGAAGTCAGCCGCCGCTGCACCCACCGGGCAAGCTCCCCTCCGTCGGCCGCAGCAGCGCCCACAGAGCCGTCCCCGTCATCACCAGAACCACCAGCAGATCCATCCCCTCGCCACCGTAGCTTCAGCGGCCGCGACCCACCTGCAACCGGCAGAGAACCCCACAGAGAAGAAGGCAAAATCGAGAGGGGGGCAGATCTAAAATGGCGAAGGAAGAAAACCAAAACAGATTTGAAACCAAAAAAAAAATTTAAAATCTACTGCTATTTGTGCGTTGTTTCCCTTGTTGCAGGTGGCGATGACCTCCACCGCCGGCATGGGAAGACGGAGGAGAAGAAGTGATTAGTACTTAAAAGTGCATGTTTATCAAGGTTTTATATCATCATTTTGCACTTGAAGTATCAATAACTCCTTAACTAAAACATGTTTTATAATAACAAGTTTGATACTATAAGATACCTTAATTAATGGTAAATACTCATCTTATATGCAGGCCTATCACATAAATAAAAGGATTGATTGATGAGTTTAAGTATTGAAAGTGAAAGGACAAAGAGATGGCCAAACATAGAAAAGAGATGTCGGTGCAGTCCAAACCAGAACATTGCTCGGTAATTAGATCATATCTAGAGCTCTAGATTTCGGATTTAGGTCCATTTTATATGGATGGAAAGGTAAGACAAAGGCCTATAACTTTCATGAGGAGCCCAAGATTTGAAAAGGTCGTTTTGAAGTCCAAATTGAAGGGACAACGAAGAAGTCCGAAGCTGTCCTGCAGCCCAAACACTATTTAGTGTTCAGCCCATATCTTGAGATCTAGAAGTCCAAATGACCTCATCTTTTTTTTTTTTGGAAAGCTGAGACAATTTCCTAGAACATTCCTGAGGATTCTGGACAAATTATGATGTTAGCAATGACGTCTTGATCAGACAAGAAGATAAGGATTGTTATCAATTCAAGATGTGGCCACCCACTCATCAATTAGTCAACAAATCAATAGTTCCAAATTTTGGCCTATAAAAGGAGGCACTTACCATGTATTGAGGCATCTTGGTGTTCAGATCAAGATCATGCTCTTGCTTTCTCTCTTTGTATTGCTTATGTTTTGCTTTCATTAATATCAAGTTTATGCACTTCATTTCCTTTCCTTTACTTAGTTAACTTCTTTCTCATTTATGTTTCTTTCTTTCATTATGGTTAGCTAAGTTAATTATGTCAAGGTGAAAAGGGTACACTAATGGTGTAAGAACAAGTATAATATAAACTTAACATGGACATTCACGTTGGATACTAACATGTTTTATATTTGTTATCTTGTTCACTTTTAATACTTTGCTTGTTAAATGGTTAATCTAGATTTATGTTGTATAACACTTGGTACAACAAATACTTGGCACTTTCATAGCCCATACTGTATGGTTTAACCGACACCTGAGCTATGAAAGGAACTTGATTTGTTGTTAACATAAGTTATAATCATGAATGCCTGCCAATATTTACAAGTATTAGCTTTATTCGAATAAGATAACTAATGTAATCATGTTAACAATTTATAATCTGATTGGAACCTCCTTTATGTGTGGTTTCCAACTAAGTAATAAGAGTTTATACTATACTTGTTTGAAGTACCATTAGTGGATCCTCTAACCTTGACATTTGTTTTTATCATTGTTTAATCCTTACGTTAATCTTTCATCTCAAAGTTCTCATTAATTTCTTCATCTTCTGCTTTTATTATTATTATTATTGTTATTATTTACATTCTGTCTATATTATATAATATATATCTTTGATCTTTTCATAAACTCAGTATATAGGCTGGAAACCTGTGACCCGATCTTTTAGATCATTCTCAGGTATAACAACGCCACGTACTGAGTATTATTATTGTTATTATTGTTGTTATTTTGTTGTTGTTGTTGTATTGTTATTTATAATTTATACAATTAACCTCTCTGTGGTTCGACCCCGGTCTTGCCGGGTTATTTATTACTTCGACACTCCTGCACTTGGGAAAAGACATCAAGCTTTTGGTCGTGTCAAGAAGACATCCCAGATCCCTGTTCTTTTGTGGTTTCACGTGTTTGTATTTGTATTGTGGATGTAAAAGAAAAAGAAAAGAAAAGAAATAAAAAATAGTGAAAGTGAATGTGTGTGTTGTATTTTGTGTTATTTATTTGTATATATTTTTTTAATGATAAAATTGCAAGTATATTAAAGAAGAATTTAATATTTTGATCGGATCACGGTTAAGAATTATTAACTTATACGTAAGTGATATTTCTAATTTCCGATGAAAAGACAATTATTAAAACTTCTTTAACACGTCAAATTCGCGAAGCAGCTTATCTCAGGTAGGGTGTGTTAGGGGTGCTAATACCTTCCCTAACCACAACCAGTCCCTTACCCGCGAATCTCTGACAAGACCAGTACATCTGGTTTCCTAGTAGCCCGAAATCAATTACTAGGTGGCGACTCCAATGAACCAAATTCATGCAAACAACAACAACAAGACTTAAATCGCCAGCTGTTTGTGCGTTGTTTCCCTTGTTGCAGGTGGCGCTGACCTCCACCGCCGGCATGGGAAGACGGAGGAGAAGAAGACATCCCGGATCCCTGTTCTTTTGAGGTTTCTCACAGCGGCGCGTGAACCCACGCGCCGCCAGTGGCGGAGGCGCGTGGGGAGACGGGTCGCCAGTGTTGCTGCGGCGTCAGAAGGTCTTCAATGTAATTTCTGGAGTTTTAGGGACTATTCTGTAATTTTTAAATTAATTAATGTAATTTTTATTTATTTTTTTTGAATTTGTATTTGTATTGTGGATGTAAAAGAAAAAGAAAAGAAAAGGAAAAGAAAAGAAAAGAAATAAAAAATAGTGAAAGTGAATGTGTGTGTTGTATTTTGTGTTATTTATTTGTATATATTTTTTTAATGATAAAATTGCAAGTATATTAAAGAAGAATTTAATATTTTGATCGGATCACGGTTAAGAATTATTAATTTATACATAAGTGATATTTCTAATTTCCGATGAAAAGACAATTATTAAAACTTCTTTAACACGTCAAATTCACGAAGCAGCTTACCTCAGGTAGGGTGTGTTAGGGGTGCTAATACCTTCCCTAACCACAACCAGTCCCTTACCCGCGAATCTCTGACAAGACCAGTACATCCGGTTTCCTAGTAGCCCGAAATCAATTACTAGGTGGCGACTCCAACGAACCAAATTCATGCAAACAACAACAACGAGACTTAAATCGCCAGCTGTTTGTGCCTTGTTTCCCTTGTTGCAGGTGGCGATGACCTCCACCGCCGGCATGGGAAGACGGAGGAGAAGAAGACATCCCGGATCCCTCTTCTTTTGTGGTTTCTAACGGCGGCGCGTGAACCCACGCGCCGCCAGTGGCGGAGGCGCGTGGGGAGACGCGCCGCCAGTGTTGCTGCGGCGTCAGAAGGTCTTCAATGTAATTTCTGGAGTTTTAGGGACTATTCTGTAATTTTTAAATTAATTAATGTAATTTTTATTTATTTTTTTTGAATTTGTATTTGTATTGTGGATGTAAAAGAAAAAGAAAAGGAAAGGAAAAGAAAAGAAAAGAAATAAAAAATAGTGAAAGTGAATGTGTGTGTTTTATTTTGTGTTATTTATTTGTATATATTTTTTTAATGATAAAATTGCAAGTATATTAAAGAAGAATTTAATATTTTGATCGGATCACGGTTAAGAATTATTAACTTATACGTAAGTGATATTTCTAATTTCCGATGAAAAGACATTTATTAAAACTTCTTTAACACGTCAAATTCGCGAAGCAGCTTACCTCAGGTAGGGTGTGCTAGGGGTGCTAATACCTTCCCTAACCACAACCAGTCCCTTACCCGCGAATCTCTGACAAGACCAGTACATCCGGTTTCCTAGTAGCCCGAAATCAATTACTAGGTGGCGACTCCAACGAACCAAATTCAACCAAACAACAACAACGAGACTTAAATCGCCAGCTGTTTGTGCGTTGTTTCCCTTGTTGCAGGTGGCGATGACCTCCACCGCCGGCATGGGAAGACGGAGGAGAAGAAGACATCCCGGATCCCTCTTCTTTTGTATTTCTCACGGCGGCGCGTGAACCCACGCGCCGCCAGTGGCGGAGGCGCGTGGTGAGACGCGCCGCCAGTGGCGGAGGCGCGTGGGGAGACGGGTCGCCAGTGTTGCTGCGGCGTCAGAAGGTCTTCAATGTAATTTCTGGAGTTTTAGGGACTATTCTGTAATTTTTAAATTAATTAATGTAATTTTTAGTTATTTGTTTTGAATTTGTATTTGTATTGTGGATGTAAAAGAAAAAGAAAAGAAAAGGAAAAGAAAAGAAAAGAAATAAAAAATAGTGAAAGTGAATGTGTGTGTTGTATTTTGTGTTATTTATTTGTATATATTTTTTTAATGATAAAATTGCAAGTATATTAAAGAAGAATTTAATATTTTGATCGGATCACGGTTAAGAATTATTAATTTATACATAAGTGATATTTCTAATTTCCGATGAAAAGACAATTATTAAAACTTCTTTAACACGTCAAATTCACGAAGCAGCTTACCTCAGGTAGGGTGTGTTAGGGGTGCTAATACCTTCCCTAACCACAACCAGTCCCTTACCCGCGAATCTCTGACAAGACCAGTACATCCGGTTTCCTAGTAGCCCGAAATCAATTACTAGGTGGCGACTCCAACGAACCAAATTCATGCAAACAACAACAACGAGACTTAAATCGCCAGCTGTTTGTGCCTTGTTTCCCTTGTTGCAGGTGGCGATGACCTCCACCGCCGGCATGGGAAGACGGAGGAGAAGAAGACATCCTGGATCCCTCTTCTTTTGTGGTTTCTCACGGCGGCGCGTGAACCCACGCGCCGCCAGTGGCGGAGGCGCGTGGGGAGACGCGCCGCCAGTGGCGGAGGCGCGTGGGGAGACGGGTCGCCAGTGTTGCTGCGGCTTCAGAAGGTCTTCAATGTAATTTCTGGAGTTTTAGGGACTATTCTATAATTTTTAAATTAATTAATGTAATTTTTATTTATTTGTTTTGAATTTGTATTTGTATTGTGGATGTAAAAGAAAAAGAAAAGAAAAGGAAAAGAAAAGAAAAGAAATAAAAAATAGTGAAAGTGAATGTGTGTGTTGTATTTTGTGTTATTTATTTGTATATATTTTTTTAATGATAAAATTGCAAGTATATTAAAGAAGAATTTAGTATTTTGATCGGATCACGGTTAAGAATTATTAACTTATACGTAAGTGATATTTCTAATTTCCGATGAAAAGACAATTATTAAAACTCCTTTAACACTTCAAATTCGAGAAGCAGCTTACCTGAGGTAGGGTGTGTTAGGGGTGCTAATACCTTCCCTAACCACAACCAGTCCCTTACCCGCGAATCTCTGACAAGACCAGTACATCCGGTTTCCTAGTAGCCCGAAATCAATTACTAGGTGGCGACTCCAACGAACCAAATTCAACCAAACAACAACAACGAGACTTAAATCGCCAGCTGTTTGTGCGTTGTTTCCCTTGTTGCAGGTGGCGATGACCTGCACTGCCGGCATGGGAAGACGGAGGAGAAGAAGACATCCCGGATCCCTCTTCTTTTGTGGTTTCTCACGGCGGCGCGTGAACCCACGCGCCGCCAGTGGCGGAGGCCCGTGGGGAGACGCGCCGCCAGTGTTGCTGCGGCGTCAGAAGGTCTTCAATGTAATTTCTGGAGTTTTAGGGACTATTCTGTAATTTTTAAATTAATTAATGTAATTTTTATTTATTTGTTTTGAATTTGTATTTGTATTGTGGATGTAAAAGAAAAACAAAAGAAAAGGAAAAGAAAAGAAAAGAAATAAAAAATAGTGAAAGTGAATGTGTGTGTTGTATTTTGTGTTATTTATTTGTATATATTTTTTTAATGATAAAATTGCAAGTATATTAAAGAAGAATTTAATATTTTGATCGGATCACGGTTAAGAATTATTAACTTATACGTAAGTGATATTTCTAATTTCCGATGAAAAGACATTTATTAAAACTTCTTTAACACGTCAAATTCGCGAAGCAGCTTACCTCAGGTAGGGTGTGTTAGGGGTGCTAATACCTTCCCTAACCACAACCAGTCCCTTACCCGCGAATCTCTGACAAGACCAGTACATCCGGTTTCCTAGTAGCCCGAAATCAATTACTAGGTGGCGACTCCAACGAACCAAATTCAACCAAACAACAACAACGAGACTTAAATCGCCAGCTGTTTGTGCGTTGTTTCCCTTGTTGCAGGTGGCGATGACCTCCACCGCCGGCATGGGAAGACGGAGGAGAAGAAGACATCCCGGATCCCTCTTCTTTTGTGGTTTCTCACGGCGGCGCGTGAACCCACGCGCCTCCAGTGGCGGAGGCGCGTGGGGAGACGCGCCGCCAGTGGCGGAGGCGCTTGGGGAGACGATGCCGAGACTTAAATCGCCAGCCGATGCCGCGCGCTGATTTTTTTTGGGGTGCGACAACCTTAATGAAGATCCTGGAGAGAGCCATGTAATTGCATAATCCTAGAGCTGGATGGAGAGGCAAGGGTATGTTTTAAGGTGCTCCAAACAGTTGTCCAAGTTTGGCAGTCCACCACAAGGTGAAGAACATCAATGGAGAGGGTTGAGAGCAAAGCATTGAATATGAGTTCATCTTGTTGTTTCCATGTGAGGAACGCTTGAGAAGGACAATAATTAATGTTGGCAGAGGCAGTAGTATAGTGAGTGGACAGTTCAAGTGGAGAAGGGTAGGAATGCAAGCCATCAACAAATGAGAACACCCCTTGGCCAATCAGATATGGCTTCATCTGCATACGTCAAAATAGATAATTGGAATCGGTGAGTTTGGGGTTCATGACTGCATTGATGTTGGGAGAAAAAGCGCTGACATTGGTGTTGGGAGAAGAAGGACTGCCAGTGGTGCCAGCTGCAGCAAAAACCGAAGGATCCATATTGTAGCAGATGAGTAGAAAATAGAAGCTGACAGCAGATAATTGCAGGGAAGCCGAAAGAGTAGAGAAAACAGCAGAAAACATTGACTTCAGAGCAGAAACAGTAATAAAAAATCAGTAATAACACGCTGATGGCTGAAGCAGAGAAGCATTATCAATCAGAAATCAACAGAAGAAGCAGAATCAACGTTGCAGATCGTGAGGCTAATTAATAGTAGCACAATGAAGCAAGTAATTAGCTAATTAGAGGGGCTGCCATTTGAAGAATAATTAGCTGATGAAGGAGTCGCAATAGACAACAACTGGAGGACACGATTTTGTTGAATAGAAACAATAGAGGGGCTGCCATTTGAAGAATAAATCTGTTAAGATAAATTAGTTTTGATACAAGTTAAAATAATATTTGTGCTAATTGAGAGGCTTAATCTAATGAGATAGCGACCTTTTTTATTTATATAATTACAGCAGTATATATATTATGATGTAGCATGCGATAAATCAATACATTAATAATATAATATTTTCTATATTAACCCATTCCATAATAAATGTGCACTGCCAGGTCTTCATTCTTTTTTATTTTTTAATGCAGCAAGTTGTTAAAATTGATAATGACATGATTTAAAAGAAAACATAGATATATATATATATATATATATAACTATATAAGTCTTGATTTGAGTCAACGTATTTTGATGGGGAAGCAGGTGGTGGCCAGCCAGTTGCTTCTAGGAGTGGATCAACTGCTTTAGCAGATGGGCCCATCACTGCAGAGTAATTTTATATTCTCACTCTCATTGTGGGATTTTTCTTTATATTTCTTGTACCGTCAATCTTTCTAATTTCATTTCATTTCATCTTCATTCAAGAACTTTCAAACCACTTTCTCTCTTCTTCACTGTCTCCAAAACAAAATGGCTACAGAGTTTTTTCTTACAGTTAGTTTCATTTCCATTTTCTGAGGGTAATATTCCTTAATTAGTTGACTGGCTGACTTGCTAAGAATTTGCTCGAAAGCATATCCCTTGGTTGATTCTTCAGCTAACCTTTCTCTCCGAGAACTGCAATTTCATAGGTAGTGGAATCCAACCAACCCTTTTCCTTCTATATAGGTATAACTAACTCTTCTTTGCTTTTTTCTTGTTTTGATTTCATGAATTTACTGATAGCAATAATTTGAAAGCTTTATGTTCAGATAGATCATTGATCAGTTTATGTCTTCTAGTACAAGATTATTGTCGAATCATCCCATCACAGTTAGTTCCTTTCCATTATCTTTTTCATGTTCGTAGACTTTCTGCCTGTGATGTGTTGCTAGTTAGCCAAAGATTAATAACTTTCAATTGTCGGTATCACTTAAACTTAATTATAGATGAAACTATTTGTCAGTTGCTATTTTTTTATGCTCTCTCGTTATTTAGCTTAAGCTATTGTATTATCTTTGATGATCACTTCACATACACCCCTTGCTAGTATTTGCAAGAGAGTAGATACCTTCTGCAATTGCTCCATTGCTAATTAATTGTGCCTTAATTTCTGCAGCTGCCATGACAGAGCCAGAGTCTTCTAAATCTAGAACAGAAGGGGCCTATGATGTCTTTTTGAGTTTTAGAGGAGAAGATACTCGCAAGAAATTTACAGATCATCTATATACAGCCTTAGTCCAAGCAGGAATCCACACTTTACGAGATGATAATGAACTTCCTAGAGGAGAAGAAATCTCCGATCATCTCATCAAGGCAATTCAAGAATCAAAGATATCTATAGTTGTCTTTTCAAAGGGATATGCTTCTTCTAGATGGTGTCTTAATGAGCTTGTAGAGATTCTTGAGTGCAAAAATAGGAAAACCGGTCAGATTGCTCTTCCTATATTCTATGACATTGATCCTTCAGATGTGAGAAAGCAGACTGGCAGTTTTTCAAAGCATTTGATAAACATGAAGAACGTATAAAGAAAAGGTGAAGGAGTGGAGAAAAGCTCTCGAGGATGCGGGAAATCTATCTGGATGGAATCTCAATGATATGGAAAATGGGTATGCCTTTTCTCTCTAAGATTCACTTGCTGCCATTTATGGAGCCATTATACATTTGATTTTTCAAAGTTAAACAATAAAATATTGTTTTGAGCATATTTAATTAACTTGCTATCAAATGACTTGCCTTTGTCTATGAACAGGCATGAAGCAAAATTTATCCAAGAGATTATCAAGGATGTGTTGAATAAATTAGATCCCAAGCACTTAAATATTCCTAAGCTCCTAGTACGTATCGATCCGCTTGCTCACAATATTTTTGACTTCCTAAGTACTGCAACAGATGATGTACGCATTGTGGGCATACATGGGATGCCAGGAATAGGAAAGACAACTATAGCAAAAGTTTTATTTAATCAACTCTGCTATGGATTCGAGGGAAGCTGTTTTCTTTCGAATATCAATGAAACATCAAGACAATTTAATGGTCTCGCTCTTTTACAAAAGCAACTTCTTCATGCTATTTTAAAACAAGATGCTGCTAACATCAGCAATGTTGACAGAGGAATGGTTCTGATCAAAGAACGGCTTTGTCGCAAAAGAGTTCTTGTTGTTGCTGATGATGTGTCTCATCTTGACCAGCTAAATGCTTTGATGGGAGAGCGAAGTTGGTTGGTCCTGGAAGTAGAGTAATCATTACAACAACAGATTCAAGTTTTCTACTTAAAGCAGATCAAACATATCGGATCGAAGAATTGAAACCAGACGAGTCCCTTCAGCTTTTCAGCTGGCATGCCTTTAAGGACACCAAGCCAGTAGAAGACTATATTGAGCTTTCGAAGGATGCAGTTGATTACTGTGGAGGACTTCCTTTAGCTCTTGAGGTTATAGGAGCTTGTCTGTCCGGGAAAAACAAAGACAGATGGAAATCTGTAATCGACAAGTTGAGAAGAATTCCAAACCGCGATATTCAAGGAAAGCTTCACTACAAGATTTCACAGTTTTACCGACGGAAATATTCCGTCGGTGTATGATAGCACGTTCGTCGGTAAATTATTTACTGACTATATTACCAACGGAATACGCCCGTCGGAATACCTTTTGTCGGTGATTCCACATTCCGTCGCTATATCGGTCGGTAATACAAAAAAAACATTTACCGACGGTTTTACCGACGGACCGTGCGCGCCAAAAAAAAAAGTTTCCCGCTTGGAATATACCGACGGAATATTTTCCGTCGGTGTTATGTAAATACCGACGGACTACCTCCGTTGGCAAAAGTGTCGGTGATATGTTATACCGACCGAATAAATCCGTCTGTAAATTCGTCGGTATTTTGATACCGCAGACACTGTCCAATGCCGACGGATTTATTCCGTCGGTAAATCCCTGTGTAATTTTTTTTATTATTATTTAGAAAACATAATATAAATTAATGGTAATACAAACCAATTATGCAAATAAAATTTATATTAAGCAACAAAAACTCAAAGTTAAATAATATTCATTACAAAATGAATGTGTTTAAAAAAAAAACAATTAATATAAAGGTGGAGGAGGAGGAGGAGGAGGAGGGTGGGGGTTAGGCGGCCAAAAAGGATTAGGAGCACATGTTCCACCTTGTGTCATGTTCATGACCATTTGACGAAGCTCTTCATAGGCCGCTCTTTGTTGTTCAGACTCTGCTCTGCGTTGTTCGTTCGCCAATCTGTGTTGTTCGTTCGCCAATCTTTGCTCTTCTTTGAGTTGTGTGTACGCCTCTGATAGGTGGTCGCACCTTTGCTGCAAGGCCACAAACTCCTTAGATTGGGAGCTCGATACCCACGGTTGAAGCAGTACCGGTCGACCGCAACTTGGCGCGGTAGTGTTGGAGAGCCCGTAAACCCGATTTTTATCGGGTCCACCTGACGATCCAGCCTCCATCCACAAATCCGGATCGAATTCCGGATGGGTCGAAGGATCATCCCCGTATCTCTCCCTCAACCGATTATTATAGGTCTCCTGAAAAAAAAAATCATATTCAATTCAATAAACATAATAATAACTTACAAAATAAAATGGTTGAAACAACCACAAACTGTTGAGCACGGTTGTCAACGAACTGTTGCGTCCCCTTTTGGCGGTCATGACTCCGCACGTGCGTCTCCACAAACAGCTCCATAGGGCTCGGCTCACGTCCAAGAGACGTAGCCTATATATAATGAAAAAAATGTATTAACAACAAATTAATTGAACGATATATTTCATTTAAATTAATCTTACCATCTGTTTCGCATGTGCAGCAAACAGAACGGAGCCGCCGGTGTGCGTTGTAATCGAGCCATGAATCGAGCCGGTTGCCGGCACCGGACTGTGAGCGTCGAGTGAACCGCTCAGACGTCACGTGCTGAAGATAGTGCGGCCATATATCTTGCGGGATGTATATTGGTTTGAAATCCCTCCAAACCGCAACATCGTTCCAGCCTTGTAACCCTTTATCCCTCGCTGTTTTTTTTTTGCTTTTTTCTGGGTGTCATACCAAAAATCACGCAACCTAATTCACGCACGAAAAAATTACATTTCAAAACATAAATAATTATGTAAAAAAAAGTCGTATTGTTTTCGATGTTACCTAATTGCCGCGTGATTTTCCCACACCCTCCTCACAACAGTGTCATGTTCATCGTCCCAGCAGAATCGATGCTGTATATAAAAAATTAACTTTTTAAAATGTTAATAATTTATTTACAATTATAACTTGAATTTATTAGAAATAAGCTGAAAATTATATATTAACACGAACCTCAAATCTACGAAACCATGCATTGATTTGAGGCATCCATTCAGGATGTCTGGATATCTGACTCCATTGAAACAATGGAATCTCCATCGACGCTTTAAACGCCGATGATATTAATCGGGCGGCCTCAATGTTTGTGAACCTGAAAAGAAATGAAATTAATTTGTGATTACTTCATAAATTATGTTTTAAATTTGTTTTTTATATATATAAAAAAGTAAAACCTTAACAAACTTACATTAAAAGATCGTCCTTCCACTGTGCCTCGAACTGGCGGGTAAATTGATTCCGCTTCGAAGGCACACCGCGTCTGCGATGTGAAACATCGCTGGAAGAGGCAGCATCGGTTGACGGCGCAGGTGGTGTAGGTGCCTCTTCTTGAGAGGGACCTAAGGAAACATCATCATCGCTGCTAGACGAACTTGATTCGACTGGACATGAACGACCAGCTCTGGTTTTCATTTTGCGCATCTAAACAATTTTATATTAATAATTGTATAATAAAATTCAAAAGTTAAAAAAAAATCGGCAGCAGCTCCCCTATACTGGATACTACCCAAATCCACAAACCTGAATATTAACAATAGCCACAACCAATCGAACCAATCTATACTAATTATTCCAACATATTCAACTATTAATCCTAAGATAAATTCAACGTTAACAATTACAATTCACAAATTAATCAATAATTATATTCAAAACAATAAAAAATATGACAAAAAATAAATTCAATAAATTCAACAAATTATAATTTAACAAATTAATCATTTTAATTCAACATTAACAATTATAATTATCGAACCTCTATAAAAAGGACCCATTAAACAAGCTCTTAATTATTTCAAAACATAACATGTAATTCGATAATTCTACAAATTAAGTTTTAACAATTTTCAAACAAATACAATCTTACAAAATCTAAAACAAACCATAACAAATATAAAATAATACATTCATATACTACAAGTTTGTTTGAGAAATAACAATAAAACATGTACATCTACTAAAAAAACATACATATACTAAAAAAACAATAAAATTGACATTTAAATGTTAAAATTTTAAAAGATAGAATTACTTACAAAAAATGATAAAATCCGTCAGTAAATCAGAACACCGATGCTGTGACCACAAAACTTCAAGAAATACAACTTGTTGTGCTGAGATGAGGAGGATTTTTGTTTTGGGGCGAGGGGGGGTTGGTTATTTTGCAGATGGGGAGGGTTAGGATTAGGAAGAAGAAGGAGAAATGGCGGAGGAGAGTGTTGGCAGAGGGGCCATATATTCACTTTTGCCGACGGACTTACTGACGGTTTTGATTCCGTCGGTGAATACGTCGGCGAAACCGTCGGTAATTCTGACGGGCAATCAACACGTCACCGCACGGACCTGCTATTCAAATCCCTCGGTGATTCCGTCGGTATTTTTAACGGTGCACCGGTCACGTCACCGGTACGGATCTGGCATTTCAAATCCGTCGGTGATTCCATTAGTATTTTTGAGGGTGAACAGGTCCCATCACGCGTACGGGCCCCAGGTTTTAATTCCGTCAGTGCTTCCGTCGAAAAAATCACCCGCCAAAACCTTCGCGCCACCTACCCACCCTTTTTTCATTAATTCTGAATTTTCGGTCGGTAATTCGGTCGGTAATTACCGACCGAATTACCGACGAATATTGTCCGTCGGTGATTTCGGCCGAAAAATACCGACAGAAAAAGTTCTGTCGGTATGTCCGTTGGTATTTAGCGAATTTCTGGTGGTGCTTAGAATAAGTTTTGATGGACTGGACGATGATGAACTGCAAAATGCCTTCCTTGATATTGCATGCTTCTTTATTGGTAGAAAGAAAGAATACGTTGAAAAAGTGTTAGAAGCCCGTTGTGGTTACGATCCAGAAGTTGATTTGGGAACTCTCCGTGAAAGATCTCTGATTAAAGTTATTGCCATTGGAAAGATAACCATGCATGATCTATTACGAGACATGGGAAGGGAGATCATTCGTGAAAAGTCACCGAAACAACCTGGAGAAAGGAACAGAATTTGGAATCAAGAGGATGCATGGAATGTACTTGACCAGCAAAAGGTAAGAGCTCAATGCATACATGAAAGTATAGGCATGCATATTTTCTTGTCAAGCTTATTAAAAATAATGATATGAAAGTTGTATTGTTTTTTTTTCTAGGGTACGGAAGTTGTAGAGGGTCTTGCACTGGATGTGAGAGCATCAGAAGCTAAATCATTAAACACAGGATCATTTGCAAAAATGAGATGCTTAAATTTACTACAGATCAATGGGGTACATCTCACCGGATCCTTCAAACTAATTTCTAAAGTGTTGATGTGGATTTGTTGGTTTGAATGTCCTTTGCAATATTTGCCATTTGATTTTACCTTGGACAATCTTGTTGTTCTTGATATGCAATACAGTAACCTCAGAGAATTATGGAAGGGGGGAAAGGTGCGAAACAAACTACAATCCACCAAATTTCTCCAGTATATAATTTATATTTACATGTTATGACTTTATATGATTACTTTTCATTGTTTTTCTCTCTATTTTGACAGATTCTCAACAAGCTGAAAATCCTTAATCTCAGTCATTCTCAGTTCCTAGTTAAAACACCAAACTTACGTAGTTCAAGTCTACAGAAACTAAGGTTGGAAGGTTGCTCGAGTGTAGTTGAGGTGCATCAATCTGTTGGAAATTTGAAGAGCCTCATTTTCTTGAATCTAAAGAGATGTCGAAGCCTAAAGATTCTTCCCGAAAGCATTGGTGATGTAAAGTCTCTTAAACGTTTGAATATTTCTGGATGTTCACAACTTGAGAAGTTGCCAGAATGCATGGGTGATATGAAATCCTTAACTGAGCTGCTAGCTGATGGAATTAAAAATGAACTTCTACCTTCATTTGTACATTTAAAGTATGTCAGAAAGTTATCATTGTGTGGTTATAGTTTCTGTCGGGACTCACCATCACCTACATCCTAGGTTTCCCAAATTTCATCATGGCTTTCATCGTCGATCATAGCAAGTACTGTTTTAAATTGGAAATGTTTGCTGCCAACATCTTTTGAATGGAGATCAATGAAATGTCTTA
This sequence comes from Populus tremula, assembly GCA_964019445.1. NCBI lineage: Eukaryota > Viridiplantae > Streptophyta > Magnoliopsida > Malpighiales > Salicaceae > Populus > Populus tremula. The sequence continues at coordinate 59,777 of CAXHTJ010001155.1, forward strand.
AGATTTCTAATAGTGGTTTGTCTGATTGCACAACTAACTGTGTTGATTTCAGGGGTTTATCCTCTCTAGAAAAATTGAATCTATCACAAAACAATTTCTCTAGCTTGCCTTCCGGGATCGGCTTCCTTCCCAAGCTTTCGATTTTGAGTGTTCGGGAATGCATCAAGCTTGTATCAATCTCAGATCTTCCCTCAAATTTACACTGTTTGAATGCCTTTGGTTGCAGTTCATTGAAAAGTGTAAGAATTCCAATCCAGTCAAAAAACTCACGATTTATGCTTCTCAATAGATGTTATATGTTAGAAGAGATTCAGGGCATCGAAGGTCCAAGTAATAATTATTGGTCTATTGACGTTGATTTCCCCAGTGATTCATCAAATAATTTCCTGAAGAGTCTTGCTGAGGTACTATCTCTGTCTCTCCAGCACACAAATATACACATTAATCAATTAGTTTCTAAAATTTCAGCATTTCTTGAAATCAATATATATATATACAGGCATCGTGCAATGGTGATTATGGGTATTTTATTGACTCCTTTCCTGGTAACATGTCAATGCCAAATTGGTTAAGCTACCGTGGAGAAGGATGTTCATTATCATTTCATATACCTCCAGTTTTCCAAGGCTTGGTTGTGTGGGTTGTTTCTCCATTTGATGTTCATAGTACTGTGAATTACACCATCGGTTACAAGGTTATTATAAAAAATAAAAACAACGGTGTTCAATTGTTTGAAGATAAACTAAATGTACTAGGATGCCGTGAATGGGTAAGATACATAAGTATAAGTGATATGGAAATGGAAGAATACTGTGGAGATGAGGAATTGGAACTGTATCTGGGGAGCCAGTCCATTGATGGAAGCAAAGTGGTACAGTGTGGGATTCATGTGATAGTAGAAGAGACAGATTCATTTGAAGGGTCAGAGTTGGATCGGGAGATTAACAACATAGAGTCAAGAGATGAGGAGTTGGAACTGCACTTGAATTCGGGGAGAAAAGACATTAATGTGACAGAATGTGAAGTTCATGTGATCAAAGAGTTAGAAGTGGGAAGAGATAGAGTGATGCCTGCATCACGGCCATATCGTCTGCTTCCTCATCATCCCAATCATGGTCTTATATGAGCGTCTACAACTGCGCAGTGGAAAGCTTATATGATGCCAAAAAAACCTCTCCCAGTAATAATTTTTGGTAAGAATAAATATTCCCTTTAGTTGTATTTAATTCTATTTAATTTATGAAATTAAATATTATCTTTAATGATTTTTTTTTCTTATTTAATTTTAAAAAAATCAATTAATTATTAGCTATAAAATTCCCCCAAAATGCATTAGTTGAATCACTTAAGCTGATATCAAACAATCCATCGAATCGCACTTAATTAAACCATTATTTTTATTGGTAGCAACTCGTGTGTCTTTTAAGGCAAAAGAATAGCAGGAAGAGCTTAAATTATAAATATTTAGAGACGGTTTGATTTTTTTTTATGATAATATTTTTAATTTTTTGAAAACATGAATTGAAAACTTGTATGTTTTGGTATTCTTGTGTAAAAGAGAAAAGCCAACAATCACTAACATAAATTTATAAAATCACTTTAGTTGATTTGGAAATTTTTTAATATTGATTTTTGTTTTTATATTTTATTTTAAATTTGATATTTTAAAACAAAAGAAAAAAACGACGTGAAAATAACCCTTTTAATTATAAATTAAGTTTCTTAACTAAAAGTAAAACGGAGTTGTTTTTTGTATTGAATTTTGTTGGTTTGTAGGGAATGGAAGAGGACAACGGCCTAGAAGACATGGACAGCCTAGTGTTGGATTGGACGTGAGAGCTTTAAAAGATAAATCATTGAGCACAAGATCCTTTATAGAGAGAGATGCTTTAAGTTACTCCAAATCCAAAGGCTTCTTTCTGATCAGTTGATATGTATTTGTTGGCTTTAATGCCCTTTAAAATTTTTCCATCTGATTTGAAATTCGACAACCTAATTGCTTTAAAATCCAAAGGCTTCTTTCTGATCAGTTGATATGGAATGAGAAAAACTCATATGTTACTCTTGAAGATTGCTTTTTCTTTCTCTTTCTCACTTGCACGGTTCAAACTAATGCTTGAAGGTTGCTCAAGTTTAACTTAGTTACATCAATCTAATTTGTGAACTGTATTATTGTCAAGAGGTTTTTCAAACTTCCACCATAGAGAAAGAAAAATAAAAAACATGAGCCAAGGGAAACACCCATGCTTTTCATTTGCTCATCAATCTAATTTGTTTAAGTTTTGTTGGTTGAAAAAAAACTTCCTAAAATTATTATTATTAATTGTCATACACAATTATATTTATTATTATTATATGGTCAATTTGTCTATGTCAAAGAATAGAATCTGAGGCAATTTTTTGACCAAAATTCCATTTTCTATTATTCCTTCAATATTGGGGTTTAATGCAAGCAACTCGTTTATTCGGATTTGAGATGTAAATAGATTTTTTTGTTAGGATGAGGCAGTCAGGTTGCGTCACATTGATTATGTCATGAAGTTAACTAGAGTAAGAACTAAAGATATCAAGTTTCGGAGAGAATCCAGATCAGTTAAAGCAAAAAAAAAAAAAAAGATTATGAAAATAAATTGGAAAGGAAAAGTTTAGTTATAAGGAATCAGATTCACAAAGGAATATACTGGTCAATTTGGATAGCGCGCAACCACATGATCTTTGACAACAAAACTCCAGACTGGGATGTGATTTTTGACCTCACCTTTCATCGGTTGGCCTTTTGGTTGAAGTCCTTTGTTAAAAATTTCAGCTATACGGGCTCTGATCTTTATAGGAATCCTGAATGTATTATAAACTGGACTAATTAGTCAGGTCTTTAGATTTCTTGTTTTCTTAATGTATTTTTAATTTCCCATGTAATCTTCCTTATCATCCCTCATCTCCTTAATGGAGGCATATTATTTATAATATTCTCGATTACTATAAAAAAAAGAGATTCACAAAGAAATATAAGTCTCATCGATTGTAGGAAACAAGTTGGAAGGAATCAATTTTACAATAATTGAACTTGGCACTAGAGAGAGCCTTCGTGCCACTAAGTACTGAATCGTTATTCAAATGTACTGAAGGCCATTTGTTTGCCATTTGTGCTAATTAAGAACATAATTCTATTCTTTTATAGTTTTTTGGAAGAAGAAAAAACTGGGGTGAGTTAATATTCTGTCAAATAAGCTTGGAATAGCTTGAGGGGGCCGGTTGGCTCAGAGATCAATTTTGTTTTTACTACAGATTGCCTTTTAATTTTTTCCACCTGTAATTGGACTGGGATGCGGTAAGTTTCCCTTTTGTTCACATATGAGGTTCCGAGACAACAGTTGCTTGCTGTTCTTGAACAAACATTGCTTGAGGTTATCCAATGCCGAGATCAAGGTCATATAATACTAGCGTACGATTGTGCTTATTTCCATTAATTAGAAACTGCAATATCGTCACATAGTTAAACTGAGATTTTTCGAGAAGGAATCTTCTTCCATAATTGGCTTTTGCGAAGGTTCAGTGTTTTTGCTACCTCTGCTTTTGGACCTGACTTGATTCCTGACAAGTAGAGACAGCATTAGTCCAAAAGAAGGGAAGCTTTTGTTTTCTTTAATCACATGATCAGATATTCTCATTTATGCCCAACACATATTTTCTTATATATAAAATATATTAAGTATTGAAAACATCCAAATATAATATTGATAAACTTTTGATGAATTTTTTTTTCATTTTTGGGTGGTTTTATCGTCAGTAGTGATAAGATAAAGAAAATCTATTGATTTTTCTCTCTGCAATGGTTAGTTTTATCGTACACAAGTGTTGGGTGCTTTTATTTACAAAAAGGAGTGCTGTCTAACATTATTCATTTGACAGCTGTTGTCAACCAAACATTTCCTATCTATCTTATATAAAGGTTGGCCTGGCCTCCTACATATTAGCCAAACAAGAAAACCACCAAAACCTATACACAGCTACTTGTCTTTGTGTGTGGATTACTTGTAGTTAGCATGGCACGTCAGGCAGATCGTCTTGTTAAGATTGGGCAGGAGGGTTTTGCAGCCATTGATGAGCACTTCGGCCGGCCCAAGTACCGGCCACCAGTTATGAAGGTTCCCTATGCTCATCGCACATATTACTATGTTCCTGCAACAGAAGTTATCGACAGCAACGAGGCAGCTCAACGCTACAAGGGGAGGATTTATGTCGATTATCCTAAGGGGAAACCAGTTCCGTTTTAAAGACCTAGTGATTAATCACTTAGCTTTCTTGTATGCATAACCTCCTCCAGTTGTGTTACCTTCAGTCCTCTACGATATTCTCCCTCTGCTAAACGTAGACGAGGAGAGGTAGCTAGAACTCGAGTCATGAGCTTCTTACTTCTTCAAATAAACTTTCTGTGATTTATATATCATTTTCTATTTGTATGTATTGTCATAATTATCTTTCTGACTTCCTAATTATCACCTGATTCGCCTCTTACTTAGCATGGAATTGAAAGATACACCGACTAATTTTGGAAGTGCACAGAGCTCAATGATGAGCCGTGGGAAGCGTCTCTGAATGTTGCACTGCATGCAAGAGTGTACGTATGAATATAAACAGCATATCTGCTCTGTTATTGCCATATGAACATTAAGCTGATCTGATAACAAAAATTCTATGACCAAAATTTCCTCCACAGATCTTTAACTAAGCTGATAGTCGATGAAGAATCAAGAAAAAGCATGATTCTCAATCCGAGCTATGTGAGCAATTGTATCTAGTAAAAATATATTTTCTCCTTGTACATATAATTTTAAGCACCTAAAATTAAACAAGCACACATATACAAATATATAATTTTATTAAATATATAACTAGGTACAATCTCTATCTAAAATATTCTTTCGAAAGAATAAGATAATCCTTTGGTTTTTTCTTTGAATTTGATATATAGTGACTTGATTTATTTATGAAATCTAACGAAGATTTTTGCTTTGTAAGAACTTGAATTTAAACATGTATTGCGAAGCGATATTTGATAATTTGATGCTTTGAGAGTATCTTTGATTTGTCTTCAAAGTATTGTTGAAGAACTCTTATGGAGCGTTTTAGGCTTGATCCAATATAGTTTTATTTTTTATAGACTTCAAGCGTAGATGAAGGAGGCTTGAGATCTTTTGAGAAACTTTCCTTGCTTTAAAAACCTGTCTTGAAGAAAATTTGTATCTACCTTGAATTCCTTTTTTTCTTTTTTCCTTCATGTCGAGGCCTTTTATTTATAAAGATTTATAAGGACTCTCAAGTCTTTTCCAAATGCCGACATGATTTTATTGGTTAATGTTTATTGATAAAATCTTGCATTTATAACAAAATATTTTGAATATCACATCTCAAGTGTCAAACTTTTATTAGCCAAAAAATATATAATAACTCATTTATTTTTTGGAATGAAACTTATTAATACAAGAGATGTGATTTTGTTGAAAAAGTCCCGTCACATGGAACCTGCTCCCCCACCTAAGAAATTATATAATTGGTTATTTCCAGAAGTTGTTCTAGAGAATATATTTTTAAATCATTATATTTTACTACTCAATATTATTTTTTTATATATAGTTGGGCTAAGCTATCTACAATAAAAATTAACAATAGCGAACAATAGATAAGAACAATATATCTAAGAATATCAGCGATGATGACCATAGCTGGATTATTTGTGAATTCTTAGCAAATCATTACTTGTATAACCAAAATTTCCTTCACAGCTCTTTAACTAAGCTGATTGTCGATGAAGAGTCGAGGAAAAGCATGATTGTGAGCAAGTATAAAAATATCTCATCTCCCATGAAAATTTCCTTTGAAGTTTTGCTTTACACATGTCTTTTACAGAAAAAGGAAAAAGAGGAAATGCTCTGAGTATATACCATCAAACATGAGATGTGCTTTAACTCCCTCCATATTTCATCTTAGCCTAGAAGGATAAACAAGAATATTATTGCTTCAGAAACATAACGATTGCAAGCATCGTCTTTCGGTGAACTTTTGATGACATGAAACTGCCACAAATTGGGTGCTATTCCGAGAGAGTTTTCTTTTTCTGCCCTGTTATCGCATATATACAACTGAAATCGAGATTTAGGGGATCACCAGATTAAAATGTCAAAATAACCAAGTTGTATATAATTTTGATAATGTTTCTGGTAGAAGGGGATTGCTTTGAAAATTTTAGTCTTGAATAACAATTTGTATGTCTTTAAAAACTTGTTATGCAAAGCACTTAACAAATCTTTGCTCTGTAAGTATTGTAAAGAAGAGGCATTGTTGTTGCTAATTTTTAAGGATCACCACACAAAAAAGCGAAATTTTTTTTGGGAAGAAAACCAAAAATATATATTAGTGAGAAGAGAATACTAGGGCGCCTAGAAAATAGCCAAAGATTGGTTAAGGAGGTTTAAAAATACAAAGATTAACATTTTACAACATATTTTTTACTAATGTAAGCGTTGTTGACAAGTAAAAATTAATATATAAAAAAAGGCAAAATTGGATATTTAAGGAACCAATCGGATTTTGTTGATAGTTTAATTGAATTTATGGAGAGTTTAATTGCAAGAAAACATGTTTTTTAAGTCAATTTAGGTTTTAATTGGAAGAAATTAAAGTTTAGGGGTCTAATGATAATTTGTAAGAGTTTACTTTGGTCAAATCAAGGGCTTAATAGTATAAATATTTAAGTTTTATGGGCAATTAGAGACTTCATAAAAAAATCCAAAATCAAGGGCTAGACTAAAAAAGGCACATGAATACAGGGGCTAAAATTGACCGAATCAGGAGCCAAATTGATGAAATTGAAATTTTGTTGATCAATTGAGGGTCAAAATGCATAAATTCAAAACCAATGATCAAAATGAAAAAAGAAAACCAACTTTAGGGGTGTCATTCGAGTTTGGTAAGGATGCAATTGAATTGATTCTTAAAATCAATATCTCAATTCAGGACTTGATTGAATACATTAAAAATTGAGGATTGATTAGGAGATAGAGACTTCTTAGGTTATTTTGTCTCAAGCCACTAAAATAGACAAGAAAAAAAATTTTAAATCTATACAAATTTCAAACTTAAAAAACTTTTGCTTGATTGTAATAACTAGATGATTTAATTTCAAGTGAGAATATCAAGCCACAAACAAAGTGTGTGTGTGTGTATATATGTATGTATGTATAGAATGAGAACATGAAAATTAAGGAAAAGTGAAAGCTAAAAAGCTTATTATTTATTCAAGTTTTATTTATGCCCAACATATGATAGTAGGCATTCGAGATCCCGCATACAGGATTGCAGTAGATAATAGTTCTGGTTCAAACATGATAATAGGCAATCTACTTCCCTCAATATCATTCTGACACCATTTTATCACCATAAATATTTAATTCCGGTTTAAACCTAACCTGAACGACATCGGCGGCTTTGGGAGCCAAGTACTTGTCATCGTTGGCGCCAACTGGGACGCATGAGCATTCACAAAAGGGATCGGAATTTGGACAATAAGAAAGCTGATAAAAACTTCTTTCTTTTTCATACTTGGTGATCATAAACTGATTCAATTGATCAACACCTCCTGTGGTCACAATGTATCCTGTCCCTGTTGAATTGAATCCAATCTTCCACATGGGTGTCACGCCTGCCATCTTACATGTGTCTGCATCAAAGCTCACAGTTATAAGAGTTCCTTCGCGGATGACACCATCGGTGGATTTTGTAACTGGTGAAAATGTTACTGGGAGGCCCTCGTTCCCGTAGGAAAGTATAACATCGCGGTTGACACCATCGTTGGATTTTGTCGCACCGACCACATAATTTGTTGTATTGTCACCCGGTATGGATGAGATATCTTGGATTAAATAGGGAGCGCCAGCTTTCACCTTATCACCGTAGAAATCGAGCACTGCTTCAGGATCTTCGGCCTGAACGCCCTCAGGAAATGAAGTTGCTGCGAAGGCAAAGAGAAGGAAGGAGAGCCCTAGAAATTTAGTGATCTTCATATTTGTTGAATATGAGTATTTGTTATCTCAATATTGTGTCTTGTTGATCTTGTGTTGAAACAATGCATGGAGAGCGTATATTTATATGGAGCAAGCATTTGGATTATTTGGAATATAAATTGGAGTGTTTTACTCGTGCTGATTTCCGACAAAACTAGAAATTATAGTCCTAGGGCGACGAGTTGTCGTATAGCAGGTTTTGAGCTCTTGCCGCTTCCATCACTTGCTTACTTGATTTATCCCACTAAAGTGTTTTAATTACTCGTGCTTAAAATTGATCTGATCAATGAAATTAAAATTTTAAATATCTTAAATTTAAATAAATAGACTATACTTTTTTGAAACGACTATCATTTTATTCATTTATCGTGTAATGATTGGTGAACTTGACAACTAAAAAATAAACACCATGTATAAAATTGAACAAAACCCACTCAAATAGTCTACTCTATAAATAACTTCAATTAAAACTACTAATTACACGTTCAAATCAAATTTAAGTTGTCAAGCTCATAACCAGTCATTTAAAATGAGATTACATGTCCAAGTATTCTAAAAACGTTTTGGTCCATTTACTTGCTCTAGACTCTTCGGGAGACCTGATTTATCAATAATCTAGGTTAGTTTGCTTCAATAACTGGTTTTTCTTAGTTTTAATTCTAGAGTTTTGTTTTTGCACATAAACTATTTTGATCAAATCGTGGTTATTGAGAGATAATCGTTGATGTTGGAAGCTTGATTAAGATTTGGTGATTGATTCCCAACATGCCTACGCCTTTGATTTCATTGTATCTTGTTAGAAATGAAATTCACATTTCTTGGTTTACTTTGAAAGTTCTTCTTGTTCTTGAGTTTTCTGGCTCTTGATTCGTTTTCGACAAAAAAATTGTGTTTTTATGTTTTTTGCAAGTTTAATTTGTTTTGAGTTTTGGTTTTGGTTTGTTTTTTCAGGTCAAAGTAGTGATCTCCGGTTCAACTTATGGTTGAACTAAAGATTGCAGACCAACCCAATTTGATCAAAATCAAGTTATGGGTGGTGTTATGGTGGCCTTGGTGGTTGTGGTGGTTTAAGGTGAAGGAACAATGGTAGTTAGCAAACGGGGTTCGCTAAATGAGGAGGTGAGGGGGTTTCGTGGTTTTGTTTGGATGAAAAATGGTAGGGGTGGTGGTGGTGGGGGCATTTTTTCAAAGAAGATGAGAGTGAGTGAAACGTGAGGGAGGGAGACTGTAAAAATACATTTCTTATGTTTATGTGTGTGGATCTTGTTTGAGAAGATGAGGAAGGGCACTATAACATTTAACAATTTGACCGACAAAGTTTTTCCATCGACGTGAGATTACCATTCCGTCAGTGAAAATTGTACCGCCTAATTCACTAATAGAATGCGTCCATTGGTATGCCATTCATCGGTAATTCCATATATGTAGGTAGAAAAAATTTAAAAACCGATGGTTTTACAAACGGAAAATGCACGCTATAAAAATTACATGTTGAAATTATATTAATGAAATTATTTCTTTGATGCTAATGGAATGTGCATTAATTATTTCCCAATTCTCTTGAAAATACCGACGAAATGAGACCACTAGTAACTCCATCCGTGACAATTAAAAAATATTTTTAAAATTAAAATTTTATAGAATAATCAAAAAAAGAAAATATCTAAAAAAATTAAATTGTATAAAATTGATGTAAAAATAAACTTGGATAATATAAAATCCAAATATTCATTACAAATATATTTTTACAAATAAAAATTAAACTAGAACAATGACGGTGCTGGAGGAGAAGGAGGAGGTTGGTCATTCCTAGGACCATACGGTCAAAAAAGGGTCGCACACGTACCACCCATCTGTGATCTCATATCCACGACCATTTGGCGAAGTTCATAATTTGCCAAGACTTGCTCATATTGTTTGGTGAGATGAGCCATGTATTGTGGCAAGGGAACGACCTTTTGAGATTAGGGACTTGATATAGATTAAGAGCTTACAACGGTTGAGACAATACGGGTCGCCCGCAAGTTCTTAACTATAGTGTTGGAGAATCCGTACATTTGATTTCTAGCAGATCCACCTGATGATCCTGCCTCCATCCACAAATCCGGATTGAAATCCAGGCGGGGCTAAGGATCGTCCCCATATCTCTCCCTCAACCGGTTGTTATATGTCGACTAAAAATAAAAACTAAAATTAGAAAATTCAATTCAAGAAATAATAAATTACGAAAGAAAATGTTTGACTGAATATACAAATGAAGTGTTGATCGTGGTTGTTGACAAAATGTTGCGCCCCTTTTAGGTGGTCTTCACTATGCACGTCTATCTCCATAAAAAGCTCCATTGGGCTTGGCTCACGTCCACGAGTTGTAGCTTGTAAGAAAAAAAATATTACAAGTTAAATATATTTATAAATAACAACAAATTAATTATTGCAATTAAAATTAATCGTACTATCTGTTTCACTTGTGCAATGAATGGAATAGAGTTGCTAGTGTGAGTGGTAATCGAACCATGAATCTATCGATTTCAGTTCTCGGCACCGAACTGTGAGCATCATGTGAACCGCTCGGATGTCATGTGCTAAATATATTGCGCCCATACAATCTCAAGGATTAATGGAGGCCTAAAATCCTTCCGAAACACCAAGTCATTCTAGCCTAGTAGAGCGTCATCTATAGCATATTTTTAGGCTTTTTCGCCTCATACCAAAAGTCACACAACCTACATGATACAAATGTATTTCATATGAGTTAATGGCAAATAAGATTTTAATATATACATTTAAATAAAAATATCATATTATTTTCGATGTTATTTAGTTCCAGTGTGATTCTCCCAGACCCTCCTTATAACATTATCATTTGCGCTATACCACATGAATTTGTTTTGTGTACAAAATATAAATCAATAGTTTCAATATAACATAAAAAATAGTTAAGATTTTAAGTTAACACTAACATCAAATCTTCTAAAACGTGTATCGATATGATGTTTCCAATCAAGAGGTTTGGAAACCCGGCTCATTAAAACAATAGAAGTTCCATCGATGATTTAAACACTAGTGTTATTACTCAAGTGGCCCCAATATTTGTGAACCTGGAAATCAATAAAATTAATGAAATATGACTTGTTCACAAATTGTTAAACACGAACTAACTCAAATGTTCAAACTTGCTAATATTCAAAATATATGCCACAAACTAGTTGATTTTGTAATATTTCTAATCATAAAATAGAGAAAAACAAATTATCCCTATATATTTAATTAACATTTATACTACAAATTTAACAATAACAATTAAAATCTAACAAAACAATAAAACATTAAAGCAATATATACAATAAAATTGAGATGAAACAATAAAAATTAATCCTATATATTCAATCAACATTTATAGTACAAATTTAACAATAACAATTAAAACTCAACAAAACAATCAATCATTATTGCAATAAAAACAATAAAATAGGCAAACTATTAATACCAAAACAACTATAGGTTTTATGAATGAAGAATGCTTACCTTAATAGGGTGTTTACTTTTAAACTTTATCTATATACAATATAAAATATATATATATAAATATATATATATATATTGTTAATAAACCGAAGAAAAGACAAAAAAAAAGAAGTAATCAAGTAAATTGAATCACAGTACATACCTTTTAAATTGAAGATGAAGCTAGAATTAGAGATTGGAGAGAATTTGAGCAAAGAGAGAGAGAATTGTGAAGTTTGCAAATGAGAGGAAAAAAAGAACTGAAGGCATTCTCGCTGGGTTTTATACTACCTTTTTACTAATGGAATCACTGAAAAAATATTAAAAAATATTGTTTTTAATTAATCCATTGATGATTCCCTTAGTAAATTCATCTTGAAATTTTGTTTTTGCACTAAAATTTTCAAAAAAAAACCCTCCATATTTTTTGCAGTCTGTCGGTAATTCCCTCACTAATTTAAAATAGTACACACGATCAGAAATGCATTGATTACCCATGATTTAGGATACGCAATTTGTCGTTAATTTTATCAGTAACTTGCAAATGACTTAGAGGACTTTATTTGACATCACCGACCGACATGGGATGTGAATAGTTCCCTTTGCCTCTAGAATACACCAATGGATACAAATCGTTGGTGTTTCCATCGATGATGTGGGAACAATTCCCTTCAAGTCCATCCCTTATTCCAAACACCATTGTTACATCTTTCTTCCATGCCCATATTTTTCAGTATGAAACACATATCCATTGAGAAAATACATGTTATAGCACTTCACTTTTCTTTCGGTATCCAGATTTAGTAAAGATAATGAAGCACAAGTATTTCTTCTCATTTGACAAACCTTGTACATCAAGTACACTAAAAAACAATAAACAAGAATTATATAATGATAGTACTTGCATGTGTTTTGAACCATGTGGTAAATTGTTCATATTGTAATCAAAAGATTTGAGATTCGGTCAGTTGTGAATTATTAATAGTAAATATTATCGATGTTACTTACAAGGTTTTCAAAAATGTTTAAGTTTATGATTTACAATAGATAAATGATCCATTTATAACAAAGTTTAAGTAGTATATATACTTAATGAATAAAAGATCTCAGTTCATCGCAGTTAAATAACACATAATTATTTGCTTGTTTAAATTCTATTTTAGACAAATATCTTCCCTTTTATGACATTTTTAGGTGTAGGTCATCCATGATTTGAGAATATTGACAACTTCCCACTCGAATGCACTTCACCACCATCATCATGTCGTGGAACACAATTGATTCTCATTCTTAAATGAGGCTTGAAATAGTATTAGATAAATGTTGAGATCTCCTCAATAGTATAGACCTCATATATCAAAGACTCAACTTGTGCTTTGCTCTTAACCTTTTTCTTAAGATTGAACAAGTACATGCATGGAATTAAACAAATATTTTATATTAAGAAAAACAATAAAAATACATTAATAATCACATTGCATCAAGGTTATGGTAGAGGTTATTGGTCTTTCACTATGGAAGCTCTTAGAAAATACTTTGTTTAATCTAGTTGTGGGTCAAATCAAAACTATAAAACTTTTGCTTACTAGATCGAAAACCAAACTTAATATCACCGTATTCTCACACCACGTCATGCAATTCTTAATTAGAAAGACATGGAGGGTGCTACATCCTTCTCAACTATACCAACAAAAAAGACGTTATTTGGTACAAGATGTTTTTTCTGTATATATTATTTGTTACAAGAAACGTTAGTGGTAGTAAGAAAAAGACGTTTCATCCCTATTTGTTAGCATGAAGCCTTGTTGTTTTCCATACAGTATAAACATTCTAGTTTTCCATGCGTGCTCCAACCAAAAACCATTCCATAAGAAAATTTTGTATTCTCGATACATCATAAGTCAAAGCTTCGGAGGACCACAACTGTGTCAACTAATGAATCAATGGTCGAAGACAAACATATATATTCGGGACCGAACTATTAGGACTGAGTATGACTAAAGATAAAAACATGAACTTCGACATCATGTACATCCTCGGTGGTAAATTGTAAACCGCGAGTATAACTACGAATAAGAATAAAAAGAAACAAATGACTCGAATGGGTTGAGTCCGTTGTACACAACCCAGGATTGATCAATAATAATAAAATGGGCTTGTTAGTAGCTGAACAAGTTGAAAACATAATTGAGTTTTGAATTCTTTTAGAAAGACATTGAAAATATCAAAATAAAACAAATATATCAAGAAAATCTTTTTTGGATTTTTTTTGTTGTATTTTGCAATTCTTTTGGTTTTTTTTAAAAGTAAAAAAAAAAGTGGTTGTGACATTCTTATTATTTCACCTTCTAGTTCATGTGTTGAATGAGTGCAAAGATTTGGAATATATGTTACAGTTAATTACGCGTGGTCCTCTTGTTCGACAAAACTACAAACTATTGTCCTATGGGACCACTTTGCATAGTGAGCCATCCCACAAAACTTGTTTTAATCGTGCTGATCAAATAGGTTAAAAGTTTCGGGACCACTTGGCGGACGTGAATAACTATAAGTAATAGGTATTGTGATTATTGTTCTTACTCTCTTTTTTATTTTATTTTTTGCCCCAAATAAACAAGAAGAAGAAGAAGAAGGAAAGAGAAAACATATAAAAAAAAAATTGAAAATATGGTGAAAGAATATCAAAACATTTACCAGTAAGAAGAGTATATTTGAATGCCCGGAGAATTGCCAAAGATTGTTTGAGGAGGATCAAGCATTCAAGCATGTAAAATTAAAAATTTAACAGTTTATTTTTTATAGATGAAAGCTCTATTGACAAAGAAAATTCAACTTGATGAGATAAATTAAAAATGGGATGTTTAGGGCTCAATAGATTTTATTTTAAGGATTAAGTGATTTACTGAGGGCCTAGCTGCAAGAAAAATTGATTTGTTAATCAATTTAGACTTTAATTTGAAGAAATTAAAGCCTAGGGATTGAATTAAAATTTTTAAGAGTTAATTTGATCAAATTAGAGGCTTAATTGCATAAATATAAAAGTTTGATAGGCAATTAGAAACTTGATTGAAAAAATAAAAAAATCAAGGACCAAACTAGAAAAGATAAGCGAATATAGGGGTTGAATTGACCAAATCATGAGCCAAATTAAATAGATTGGATGTAAGAATTAAAAAAATTAAAAATTCTTTCAAAAAAATTGTAATTTTCTCGTATTTTTTTCTACTAATTTTAAGAAATATTTTTTTTCTTTGAGGAAATATTTTAATTAATATAAATTTTTTTTATATATTATTCGGATCAGTTTACACAAATCTCAAATAACCCACGGGCCATGAAATAATTGATGGAATCTTATATTCTACTAAGCACGAGTAAATAAAGTGGTCCCGAAGCTCAAAACCTAAACGACACCTCTTCGCCGCAGGACTATAATTTGTGGTTTTGTCGAACAGCAGGTGCACGTTTAATTATTATAACGAATAAGCCAAATGTTTGGACTCTTTCAACACACATGAACTAGAAGACAAAACAATTGGGAATCTAATACTGATATCAACAATGAAGATCAGTAACCTTCTATCAAATCAATGAACTTTTAAATATCGTATAGGTTTTTAGTGCAAGAAAATAGGAATAATATTTTTTTTTCGAGTTGTCAAGCTCACCAATTTTTACACGATTAATGAGTAAAACAATTGTCGTTGCAAAAGAATATCGTTCGTTTAATTATATTTAATAAATTTAAATTTTTTAAGTTCATTGATCAGATCAATTATAACAATTTAAGCAAGTGGTGCGAGCGGCAGCTCAAAATTTATACGACAACTCGTTGCCATAGGACTTCATAACCTATTAAGCCCGAGTCAAACACTTTTATGGGGAAAAAACATAATTGAGTTTTGAATTCTTTTAGAAAGACACTAAAAATATCAAAAATAAAATAAATATATCAAGAAAATCTTTTTTGGATTTTTTTTTTGTTATATTTTGCAATTCTTTTGGTTTTTTTTTTTCAAAAGTAAAAAAATGTGGTTGTGACATTCTCATTATTTCACCTTCTAGTTCATGTGTTGAACGAGTGCAAAGATTTGGAATATTTGTTACAGTTAATTACGCGTGGTCCTCTTGTTCGACAAAACTACAAACTATTGTCCTATGGGACCACTTTGCATAGTGAGCCATCCCACAAAACATGTTTTAATCGTGCTGATCAAATAGGTTAAAAGTTTCGGGACCACTTGGCGGACGTGAATAACTATAAGTAATAGGTATTGTGATTATTGTTCTTACTCTCTTTTTTGTTTTATTTTTTTGCCCCAAATAAACAAGAAGAAGAAGAAGGAAAGAGAAAACATAAAAAAAAATGAAAATATGCTGAAAGAATATCAAAACATTTACCTGTAAGAAGAGTATATTTGAATGCCCGGAAAATTGCTAAAGATTGGTTGAGGAGGATCAAGCATGTAAAATTAAAAATTTAACAGTTTATTTTTTATTGATGAAAGCCCTATTAACAAAGAAATTCAACTTGATGAGATAAATTAAAAATGGGATGTTTAGGGCTCAATATATTTTATTTTAAGGTTTAACTAATTTACTGAGGGCCTAGTTGCAACAAAAATTGATTTGTTAATCAATTTAGACTTTAATTTGAAGAAATTAAAACCTAGGGGTTGAATTAAAATTTTTAAAAGTTAATTTGATCAAATCAGGGGATTAATTACATAAATATAAAAGTCTGATAGGCAATTAAAAACTTGATTGAAAAAATAAAAAAATCAAGGACCAAACTAGAAAAGGTAAGCGAATATAGGGGTTGAATTGACCAAATCATGAGCCAAATTAAATAGATTGGATGTGTATTAATCAATTGAGAGTCAAAATACAAGCAGGACTGCCCAACCCATATATATATAAACAATTTAAAAAAACAAAAAAAATTAAAAATTCTTTCAAAAAAATTGTAATTTTCTCGTATCTTTTTCTACTAATTTTAAGAAATAATTTTATTTTTTTTTAGAAAATATTTTAATTGATAGAAATTTTTTATATAGATCTATTCGGATTAGTTTATACAAATCTCAAATAAACCCACGGGCCATGAAATAATTGATGGAATCTTATATTCTACTGAGCACGAGTAAATAAAGTGGTCCAGAAGCTCAAAACCTAAACGACACCTCTTCGCCGCAGGACTATAATTTGTGGTTTTGTCGAACAGCAGGTGCACGTTTAATTATTATAACGAATAAGCCAAATGTTTGGACTCTTTCAACACATGAACTAGAAGACAAAAAAATGGGAATCTAATACTGATATCAACAATGAAGATCAGTAACCTTCTATCAAATCAATGAACTTTTAAATATCGTATAGGTTTTTAGTGCAAGAAAATAGGAATAATATTTTTTTTTCGAGTTGTCAAGCTCACCAATTTTTACACGATTAATGATTAAAACAATTGTCGTTGCAAAAGAATATCGTTCGTTTAATTATATTTAATAAATTTAAATTTTTTAAGTTCATTGATCAGATCAATTATAACAATTTAAGCAAGTGGTGCGAGCGGCAGCTCAAAATTTTTACGACAACTCGTTGCCATAGGACTACACAGTAGCGGAGCTATAGATTTTTAAATAAGGGGGTAAATTATTAATAAATATTATATTATGTAAACATGTATTAGAAATCAATTCGAAACAAATATACTAACTCGTATAAAGTAAAATTAATTTAAAAATACTTTTAAAATGAGAAAACTTACATATAATTGTTCTCTTTGGGTTTTCATAATAACAAAATTCAATTGAGTTACATAATAATTGTAATTATTCCATATGAAATTCATAGTAAAATACTCATTAATTCATCAAAATCATTTCACATCTCATTACCATGTAGCATGTTGTATATAATGCATGGATATAGATCAAGATTGATAGTCTAAATTTATAATGACAAATCATTTTTAGAAACAAAAAATTATTTTTTTTCTTTTTTTTAAAAGAACAAACCAACATGCACCAATTAAAATCAGGCTTGCACGCACGTGTTAATTTTTCTCTAGCAAAACACAAATTGTCTCACGAAAACAAAAAAAAAATACAAATAAAATATGAATTATTTAATCATTTGTTCTGATTATTTTATAGGAAGACATAAGGAAATTAACATCACAAAAAGGACCAATCTCAAGCTAAAACAATTTTAATTCTGTAAATATCAATATTTACTTACTAACAATAATTTCAATGTTTGCTTGTTCATCTAATGAAAAAATTTAGTTCAATATCGTAACCAATTCAATTAGAAATGATATAACTTTTAATTAATTCAAAACAATCAAATCAATGTTTATTGTTCAAAATCTTGTAGTCTAATCCACTATCATTCATCTTTAATTGATTCAAAATATTATATATCAAAATCTCTAAATTATTATAAACCCTAATATTTTTAATAATTAATTATAAAAGAATAAAATTAAAATTAAATAATGAAACAAATAAAAAAGATGAAATTTTTTTACCTAAAGTTGCTTAACTGGACTTGAAAAAACAATTGTACAAGGAAGAGAGCAGCTAAAAAAAAGGGTAGAAAAGCTCTTGAATAGTTAGCGGAGAAAAAAAAAAGAAAAGGGAAAAGTTTGGGGAAATGAGAAATGAGCTGGGGTGCTGCAAATATATTATATATATTATTTATTATATTAAGACACAAGTCCAAAATAATGACGTTGTATTAACCCCTCACCATATTATTATATTAATATTTTAATATAAAAAATATTTAAAAAAAAATTAAGGGGCAATTGCACACTTTTGCCACTACGTGGCTCCGCCACTAGGACTACATAACCTATTAAGCCCGAGTCAAACACTTTTGTGGGAAAAAAACATAATTGAGTTTTGAATTCTTTTAGAAAGACACTAAAAATATCAAAAATAAAACAAATATATAAAGAAAATCTTTTTTGGAATTTTTTTTGTTATATTTTGCAATTCTTTTGGTTTTTTTTTCTCAAAAGTAAAAAAATGGGGTTGTGACATTCTCATTATTTCACCTTCTAGTTCATGTGTTAAACGAGTGCAAAGATTTGGAATATTTGTTACAGTTAATTACGCGTGGTCCTCTTGTTCGACAAAACTACAAACTATTGTCCTATGGGACCACTTTGCATAGTGAGCCATCCCACAAAACATGTTTTAATCGTGCTGATCAAATAGGTTAAAAGTTTCGGGACCACTTGGCGGACGTGAATAACTATAAGTAATAGGTATTGTGATTATTGTTCTTACTCTCTTTTTTATTTTATTTTTTGCCCCAAATAAACAAGAAGAAGAAGAAGAAGAAGAAGAAGGAAAGAGAAAACATAAAAAAAAATGAAAATATGTTGAAAGAATATCAAAACATTTACCTGTAAGAAGAGTATATTTGAATACCTGGAGAATTGCCAAAGATTGGTTGAGGAGGATCAAGCATGTAAAATTAAAAATTTAATAGTGTATTTTTGATTGATGAAAGCTCTATTGACAAAGAAAATTCAAGTTGATGAGAGAAATTAAAAATGGAATGTTTAGGGCTCAATAGATTTTATTTAAAGTTTTTCTGTCGATGTGAGATCACCATTCCGTCAGTGAAAATTGTACCTCCTAATTCACTAATAGAATGCGTCCATCGGTATGTTGTTCGTTGGTAATTCCATATATGTCGGTAGAATAAATTTAAAAACCGATGGTTTTACAAACGGAAAATGCACGCTAAAAAAATTATCTATTGAAATTATATTGATGAAATTATTTCTTTGATGATAATGGCATGTGTAGTAATTATTTCCCAGTTCTCTGAAAATACGGATGAAATGAGTCCGTTAGTAACTCCGTCCGTGACAATTAAAAAATATTTTTTAAATTAAAATTTTATAGAATAATAAAAAAAACAAAATAACTAAAAAAATTAAATTGTATAAAATTGATGTAAAAATACACTTGGATAATATAAAATCCAAATATTCATTACAAATATATTTTTAAAAATAAAAATTAAACTAGAACAATGATGGTGTTGGAGGAGAATGAGGAGGCTGGTCATTCCTAGGACCATACGGTCAAAAAAGGATCGCACACATACCACCCATCTGTGATCTCATATCCATGACTATTTGGCAAAGTTGTTCATAATTTGCCAAAAGTTGCTGATATTGTTTGGTGAGATGAGCCATGTATTATTGCAATGCCACGACCTTCTAAGATTAGGGACTCGATACAGATTAAGAGCTCCCAACGGTTAAGACAATACGGGTCACCCGCAAGTTCTTGACTATAGTGTTGGAGAATCCGTACATCTAATTTCTATCAAATCCACCTGATGATCCTACCTCAATCCACAAATCCGGATCGAAATCCGAGCGGGGCTAAGGATCATCCCCATATCTCTCCCTCAACCGGTTGTTATATGTCGACTAAAAATAAAAACTAAAATTAGCAAATTCAATTCAAGAAATAATAAATTACGAAAGAAAATGTATGAATGAATATACCATGAAGTGTTGATCGCGGTTGTCAACAAAATGTTGCACCTCTTTTAGGCGGTCTTCACTCTGCACGCCTGTCTCCACAAAAAGTTTCATTGGGCTCGGCTCACGTCCACAAGTTGTAGCTTGTAAGAAAAAAAATATTGCAAGTTAAATATATTTATAAATAACAACAAATTAATTATTGTCAATAAAATCAATCGTACTATCTGCTTCGCATGTACAATGAATGGAATAGAGTTGCCGGTGTGAGCGGTAATCAAACCATGAATCTGTCGATTCCGGTTCTCGGCACCGGACTGGGAGCATCATGTGAACTGCTCGGATGTCATGTGCTGAATATATTGCACCCATACATTCTCCAGGATGTATGGAGGCCTAAAATCCTTCCAAAACACCAAGTCATTCTAGCCTAGCAGAGATCATCTATAGCATATTTTTAGGCTTTTTCGCCTCATACAAAAAGTCACACAACCTATATGATACAAATGTATTTTATATGAGTTAATGACAAATGAGATTTTAATATATATATTTAAAAAAAAAACATATCGTATTTTTTTCGATGTTACCTAGTTTCAACATGATTCTCCCATACCCTCCTCATAACATTACCATTTGCGCTATACCACATGAATTTGTTTTGTGTACAAAAACTAAATCAATAGTTTCAATATAACATAAAAAATAGTTAAGATTGTAAGTTAACACTAACATCAAATCTTCTAAAACGTGCATCGAAATAGGGTTTCCAATCAGGAGGTTTGGAAACCCGGCTCATTAAAATAATAGAATTTTCATCGACGATTTAAACGCAAATGTTATTACTCAGGTGGCCCCAATGTTTGTGAACCTGAAAATCAATAAAATTAATGAAATATTACTTGTTCACAAATTGTTAAACACGAACTAACTCAAATGTTCAAACTTGCAAATATTCAAAATATATGCCACAAACTAGTTGGTTTTATGATGTTTCTAATCATAAAATAGAGGAAAAAACAATTATCCCTATATATTCATTTAACATTTATACTACAAATTTAACAATAACAATTAAAATCTAACAAAACATTAAAACATTAAAGCAATATATACAATAAAATTGAGATAAAACAATAAAAATTAATCCTATATATTCAATTAATATTTATAGTACAAATTTAACAATAACAATTAAAACTCAACAAAACAATCAATCATTATTACAATAAAAACAATAAAATAGGCAACATATTAATACCAAAACAGCTATAGGCTTTAGGAATGAAGAATGCTTACCTTAATAGGGTGTTTACTTTTAAACTTTATCTATGTACAATATATAAAAAACAAAAATATATTGTTAATAAACCGAAGAAAAGACAAAAAAATAAGAAGTCATCAAGTAAATTGAATCACAATACATACGTTTTAAATTGAAGATGAATCTAGAATTAGAGATTGGAGAGAATTTGAGCAAAGAGAGAGAGAATTGTGAAGTTTGCAAATGAGAGGAAAAAAAGAACTGAAGGCATTCTCGCTGGGTTTTATATGACCTTTTTACTAATGGAATCACTGAAAAATATTAAAAAAAATTATTTTTAATTAATCAATCGGTGATTCCCTCGGTAAATTCATCTTGAAATTTTGTTTTCACACTAAAATTTTCAAAAAAACCCTCCATAATTTTCGCAGTCTATCGGTAATTCCCTCACTAATTTAAAATAGTACTCACGATTAGAAATGCATTGATTACCCGTGATTTGGGATACACAACATGTCGGTAATTTCATCAGTAACCTACAAATGACTCAAAGGACTTTAATTGACATCACCGACTAACATGGGATGTGAATAGTTCCCTTTGCATCTAGAATACACCGATGGATACAAATCGTTGGTGTTTCCATCGATGATGTGGGAACAATTCCCTTCAAGTCCATCCCTTAATACAAACACCATTGTTACGTCTTTCTTCAATGCCTATATTCTTCAATATGAAACATATATACATTAAGAAAATACCCGTTGTAGCACTTTTCTTTTCTTTCAGGATCTAGACTTAGTAAAGACAATGAAGCACAAGTATTTCTTCTCATTTGACAAACCTTGTACATCAAGTACACTAAAAAACAATAAATAAGAATTATGTAATGAAATTAAATACCATGATAGATAATGAGTTTATGATAGTACTTGCATGTGTTTCGAACCACGTGGTAAATTGTTCATATTGTAATCAAAAGATTTGAGATTCGGTCAGTTGTGAGTTATTAACAGTAAATATTATCAATGTTGTTTACAAGGTTTTAAAAAATGTTTGAGTTTATGATATTACAATAGATAAATGATCTATTTCTAACAAAGTTTTAAGTAGTACATATACTTATTGAATAAAAGGTCTCAGTTCATCGTAGTTAAATAACACATAATTATTTGCTTGTTTAAATTCTATTTTAGACAAATATCTTCCCTTTATAGCATTTTAAGGTGTGGGTCGTCCATGATCGGAGAATATTAACAACTTCCCACTCGAAGGCACTTCACCGCCATCATCATTTCGTGGAACACGATTGATTCTCGTTCTTAAATGAGGCTCGAAATAGTATTAGATAAATGTTGAGATCTCCTCAATAGTATAGACCTCATATATCAAAGACTCAACTTGCGCTTTGCTCTTAACCTTTTTCTTAAGATTAAACAAGTACATGCATGGAATTAAACACATATTTTATATTAAGAAAAACAATGAAAATACATTAATAATCAAATTGCATCAAGGTTATGGAAGAGGTGATTGGTCTTCCAGTATGGAAGCTCTTAGAAAATACTTTGCTTAATCTAGTTGTGGGT
Source organism: Populus tremula (assembly GCA_964019445.1). Lineage (NCBI taxonomy): Eukaryota > Viridiplantae > Streptophyta > Magnoliopsida > Malpighiales > Salicaceae > Populus > Populus tremula. The sequence continues at coordinate 82,709 of CAXHTJ010001155.1, forward strand.
CAAACCAAAACTAGGAAACTTCCCTTACTGGATCGAAAACCAAACATAATATCACCGTATTCTAACACCAAGTCATGCAATTCTTCACCAGGAAAACATGGAGGGTGCAACATCTTTCTTAACTCTGCCAATAAAAAAATATTTTATGTTTTTTCTGTATATATGATTTGTTACAAGGAACGTTAGTGGTAGTAAGAAAAAGACGTTTTATCTCCATTTGTTAGTGTGAAGCCTTGTTGTTTTTCATGCAGTATGGACATGCTAGTTTTCCATGTGTGCTCCAACCAGAAACCAATCCATAAGGAAATTCTGTTTTCTCGATACATCATAAGTCAAAGCTTTGGAGAACCATAACCGTGTCAACTCATCAATCAACGGTCGAGGACAAACATATATATTCGGGCCCAAACTATTAGGGCTACGTATGACTAAAAGTAAAAACATGAACTCCAACCTTATGTACATCTTCGGTGGCAAATTGTAAACCATGAGTATAACTGACGAACAAGGATAAGAATAAACAAATGACCCGAATGGGTTAAGTCCATTGTACACAACCCAACATTGATCAGTAATAATAAAATGGGCTTGTTAGTAGCTGAACAAGTTGGAAACATAATTGAGTTTTAAATTCTTTTAGAAAGACACTGAAAATACAAAAAATAAAACAAATATACCAAGAAAATCTTTTTTGGATTTTTTTTTGTTATATTTTGCAATTCTTTTGGTTTTGTTTTTAAAAAGTAAAAAAATGTGGTTATGACATTCTCATTATTTCACCTTCTAGTTCATGTGTTGAACGAGTGCAAAGATTTGAAATATTTGTTACAGTTAATTACGCGTGGTCCTCTTGTTCGACAAAACTACAAACTATTGTCCTATGGGACCACTATGCATAGTGAGCCATGCCACAAAACCTGTTTTAATCATGCTGATCAAATAGGTTAAAATCTTTGGGACCACTTGGCGGACGTGAATAACTATAAGTAATAGGTATTGTGATTATTGTTCTTACTCTCTTATTTATTTATTTTTTTGCCCCAAATAAACAAGAAGAAGAAGAAGGAAAGAGAAAATATAAAAAAAAATTGAAAATATGTTGAAAGAATATCAAAACATTTACCAGTAAGAAGAGTATAATTAAATGCCTGAAGAATTGCCAAAGATTGGTTGAGGAGGATCAAGCATGTAAAATTAAAAATTTAACAATGTATTTTTGATTGATGAAAGCCCTATTGACAAAGAAAATTCAACATGATGAGAGAAATTAAAAATGGGATGTTTAGGGCTCAATAGATTTTATTTTAAGGATTAAGTCTAGGGGTTTAATTGAAATTTATTGAGGGCCTAGCTGTAAGAAAAATTGATTTGTTAATCAATTTAGACTTTAATTTGAAGAAATTAAAGTCTAGGGGTTGAATTGAAGTTTTTAAGAGTTAATTTGGTCAAATCAGAGGCTTAATTACATAAATATAAAAGTTTGATAGGCAATTAGAAACTTGATTGAAGAAATAAAAAAACGAAGGACCAAACTAGAAAAGGTAAGTGAATGTAGGGGTTGAATTGATCAAATCAGGAGCCAAATTGAATAGATTGGATGTGTATTGATCAATTGAGAGTCAAAGTACAAGAGGGGGTTGCCCAACCCATATATATATAAGCAATTCAAAAAAACAAAAAAGAATTAAAAAAATTAAAAATCCTTTCAAAAAAATTGTGATTTTCTCCTATGTTTTTCTACTAATTTTGAGTGATATTTATTTTTTTCTTTGAGGAAATATTTTAATTGATGAAAACTTTTTTTTATCTGGATATACAAATCAGTTTACACATATCTCAAATAACCAATGACCATGAAATAATTGATGGAATCTTATAAACTACTAAGCACGAGTAAATAAAGTGGTCCAGAAGCTCAAAACCTAAACGACACCTCTTCGCCGCAGGACTATAATTTGTAGTTTTGTCGAACAGCAGGTGCACGTTTAATTATTATGACGAATAAGCCAAATGTTTGGACTCTTTCAACACATGAACTAGAAGACAAAAATTTGGGAATCTAATACTGATATCAACAATGAAGATCAGTAAACTTCTATCAAATCAATGAACTTTTAAATATCGTATAGGTTTTTAGTGCAAGAAAATCGGAATAATATTTTTTTTTCGAGTTGTCAAGCTCACCAATTTTTACACGATTAATGATTAAAACAATTGTCGTTGCAAAAGAATATCGTTCGTTTAATTATATTTAATAAATTTAAATTTTTTAAGTTCATTGATCAGATCAATTATAACAATTTAAGCAAGTGGTGCGAGCGGCAGCTCAAAATTTATACGACAACTCGTTGCCATAGGACTACATAACCTATTAAGCCCGAGTCAAACACTTTTTTGGGAAAAATCAAGTAAGCATGAGGCAGGAGCTCAAAACCTATACGACAACTCTTTGCTAAAGGACTATAACACGAGTAAAACACTATATGGATGATTGAATCGGAAGGATTCATTGTGACCACAGGAGTTGTTGATAGATTGAATCGGAAGGATTCATTGTGACCACAGGAGGTGTTGATAGATTGAATCGGTTTAAGAGCACCAAGTATGAAGGTGATGATAGTTTTTATCAGCATTCTTTTTGTCCAATGTCCGAACCCTTCTGTGAATGCTCATGCGTCCCAGTTGGCGTCAACAGTGACAAGCACTTGGCTCCCAATGTCGACCAGATGCATAGAGAGCACCTAAAATGGTGTCAGAATGATACTGATCTGTAATATTATCTGCTGCAATTCTGTACGAGGGAGTTCGATTGCCTACTATCATGTGCTGGGCATAAATAAAACTAAAATAAATAATAAGCTTTTCAGCTTTGGCTTTTCCTTAGTTTTCATGGTGTCTCCATAAAAAATATAAAAAAATTAAGAAAAATTAAAATTTATAAAAAAACAAAGTTGAGAGACCAATTTTAAGGCCCAAGCAACATTTTACCAATAAATATAGGTCCACAACTCACACAAGAGAAGGGGGGCAATTTTAAAAAAAAAAACAAAAAAAAAACCTAAATCTAAACCTATCTCTAATCAAACAACCGCCACCCCACCCTCCAATGGCTTTCATTTTCTCTCCTAAGCTGTCGCTCACTATCTTCTTCTTCCCTGCACCTGAAGCAGCCCCATTCCCACATCTCCCCCTGCCCAACGCCATTTCCTTCTCCCTCAGCCCAAAACCAGCCGCCACTTTCCAGTCCTTCTTCTCACTTTTGCCTCCTTCTCTCCCCCCACTTCCTCTGGTTCTCTCCCAAACCAAAACAGAACACTAGCCGCTCATCTAAACAAGAAAATCGACTCTCCCTCTATAAGCAAAAGGACCACCCCCCAGCCTTTTCTATGTGGTTGCTCCTTCTCCCTCAAACCAACCACCAGAAGACTCCACTTCTTCGGACCTTCCCTCCTCACCGGATCATCTGTCTTTCTCCCACATAACACAAACCGATCTTCCCAGATCTCGTCATCTCCTTCAACCGGTCAGCAGCAGACTCGGCTCTCGTTGGCCAGCCTTCTACTGCAGCGAAGACACTGCAACAACGCCAGTAGACCGGACGGAAACCCAAAGGCCAGCAGCCCTATGGTCACACGGTCGGCCACCTGAAACAAAGAACAAGGGGAAACAAAAAGAAGCTGAGCTACGGAGAGAGAAGCAGATCTGCAAAACAAAAGAAAAAAACAAACCTAAAATCAATTGTTTGTGTGTTTTTTGTTGTTGCAGGTAACAGTAGTCATCACAACCGGCAGGGAAGGGAAGAGAAGAAGAAAGCCAGCCAGATCCATCCATTTCCGGGCATTGCTTGCGGCGGCGTGTGAACCCACACGCCATCAGTAGCAGTGGCGCATGGAAGAGATGTGCCGCCACTATTCCTAAAGTGCCAGAAGTCTTCCCAGCACTGCTCTGAATGTTAGGGGGTTTATTTTGTAAATTTTAAATTGTTTAATATAATTTTTGTTTATTTTTTAATTTTTATATTTTGTAGTGTGGATGTAAAAAAAAAGAAAAAGAAAAATATAGTGAAAGTGAATGTGTTGTTTATATTTTTTTATGGATTTTTTTAATGATAAAATTGCCAAGAATAAAGAAAAATTTAATATTTTGATTTGCTCACAGTCAAGAATTATGAACTTACACATAAGTCGTATTTCTAATATCCGATGAAAAGATAATTTTTAAAACTTCTATAACATATCAAAGCCACGAAGCAGCTTACTGCAGGTAGGTTGTGTTAGGGGTGCTAATACCTTCCCTAACCACAACCAGTCCCTTACCCATGAATCTCTGACAAGACCAGTACACCAGGGTTTCCTAGTAGCCCTAAATTAAATACTAGGTGCTGACTCCCAACGAATCAAATCAAGCAAAACAAAAAATCACCAAACGAATGCCGCATGGGTGTCGTGCGATAAAATGGCGACTCCACTGGGGACGATATTGTTTTCGACATTATTGGACTAAGTTTTGTGTTTTTGATGTGTTTAAGTTTTTTGCTTTATGTCTTCTTCTTTTTTCCATGCGTTGTATAGAATTGTCTCATGCATCACATATTGTAAAGCACACACAAGCTTCAGGTTAAAAGGGGGACTGACAGCTTACCTTACGAATTTTAGTCAAGGTTTAAGTTTGTGTAAACCCCAACTCTTCGTTGAGTGCTTAGATTGGTAACAGTTTGTACATGTGCCATCTCATTACCTACTGGGCCTCTATATTGCCTTCAAGAGGGTGATCACTGGGAGAACGAGAGACTCTTTTTAGAGACCAAGTAGTAAACCTCCCTTTTGTCTCACTTAAAAAGATTAGAATCTGCCTTTAGGATGTATGCTATGTATACATTGTTTTGCATTCGAGCAAGCCCTTCTTGAAGCATCTTGAAGTCAAGACTTGTGAGTGACATAATGACCATCGCTCAAAAAAGTTTCTATTGTAAAGCTTGAGCAAGAATAAAAATTATTGTTTCATCATACAAGAGTGACCTTATGTCACCCCTCAAAGGGCAAGTTTATCATATAGATTACAAATTCATACATTTATCATGCATGTACAGGGTTGAAAGGTAGGTTTCCTCACATAAGTTGTGCTACACGTGATTGAAAGAAAGATAATGGAAATGAAGAAAGATGTTAGATAGAGGTTCATTATCAAAATGAAGTGGAGAGCATCAAAGGTGAAGTAGTTAGACTCAAATATGCTTGAACAAGTGTTGAGCATCAAATGGAAAAGGAATGTTGACACAGTATTCTGTGGGAACACTACTTGTCCACGTCCAAATGAAGTTGCACCTCTCCTTTTAAGTCATGAACAATAACAACAATGCCTTTAGTCATCAACTAATGACAACCTTTGTTCTTGTTCAGTTGCACTCTTAATTGTTCATCGCCTCCACATCTTTTAATGGAACCAAATAACTACTAGCCTCCTCTGCATGGTGCATTTGTCTTCTTTGAAGTTACCCCAACTGTGAGCTCAATTCCGGTTCAGCAGCACAAGATGTTGGTCTGGGAAAGAAAAAAACAAACATGATTAGACACTAAAATTCTATGTGGCGAAGCTCTCTCTGTAGAGATTTGTTTGTCGATCTGCCAATGGGGAATGCAAGAGGGGATGTAGTAGTTTCATATGCTTTGAAACTTTCCCCCACCAGTGGCACTAGCAAAACATTGTAGTAGGTAGAAAAGTCAAACCTGGTATGATAATATGAGCAGTCATCGAACTTCAATGTGGCAGAACTCTCTCTATAAAAATCCATTTATGGCTTTGCAAGTTGGGAATACAAGAGGGGATTTATAAGTTGCATATGCTACAAATATTTCTCTCATAAGTTTTAGCACTAAGACATTGTAGTAGGTTGAAGAGCCAGACCTGGTCTGAAAAACATGAGCAGACATCAAACTTCAACATAGCAGAGCTCTCTCGACAGGAATCTGTTTGTGGATCTGCAAGTGGGAAATCCAATAAGGGATGTAGTGGTTTCAGATCGTCTATAGTTTTCTCCTACCAGTATTGGCATTAAAACGCAAAAGTAAGGAGAAAAGACAAACCTGGATTAAACAACATGAAGAAGACTGAAACTTATAGAAGAGTTTTCGATTCATTAGGTTATCTTCCAGTTTTGACAATGTGTGATTCCACACGTTTTTGTTTTTGTGCGCTGCCAGGATTACCTAGCTATTGAAAGGTTTCCAACAATCCTAAAACAACAACAACAACAACATTGGAAGATTGACATGAAGTTGTGTGGATTGCTAAAAACTTTAAACAAGCTATCAAGATGGGAAAGATTGAAGGTTCTACCAAGGATTGCAGAACAATGATAAGAGATGAATCAAAAGAAGACTCTGACGGTGGGAAACCTTAATCATGTGGTCTAGCCAAGTCTCGTTGTATCATCGACTACTCCAATGTCTTTGCCAAAGATAAACATTCTTTTGCCATGTGAGTTTATTTACCCGTATCTGCCAAATTCCAGACTTTTGCCAGACTCCGACAAATCCCATGCAACTACCGTTTTCTAGGTGGTATAATCCAGACAAGAGATGGGATGTCATGGTAGGGTCCTCGGCCATTTCAATTGAACAGTTGCAAGAATTTCAAGAAGCGAATCTAGAAGTTGGTGAGCAAGAGACAAGTGGAGTCTGTGAAAGAGGGTGTCATTGGCTATATTGTCCCCTGAACATCTTCAGAATGACACGTGATCGAAAATTCCTAGTGAAACTAAGATATTGCCAAAAAAGCTGATTCAATAATGGCAATGAATTGTCAATCATATTGTTATGGAATTTTTGCATTTTATTTTGAGATCACATCCCATCCTTTAAGAAAACATGTCTTGTTTTTGTCTCTTTGTTGTTTTGAAATCAATAGATGTTTAGCATTTTATTCTGACAAAATATTTTGATCCAATTCCAACATGCGATAAAGGTTAATCAATCCTGAAGATTAAAAGTGTTTTGATTATAGAAATGACTACAGTCGTTTTAAAATGAGAATAATCAGTTTAGAACACTTAGAGACCACATGAATCCAATAAGAATAATTACGTGATCATGTATATTTTTTCCTTCTGATACATCTCATTTAAATTTTAAGCCAGATATTATTCAACTTTTACCTTCTTTTCATGGCTTAGATCTAGAAAATCCATACTTGCATTTGAGGAATTTGAGGAAGTTTGTAACACTATAATGACTCAAATTGTAGCATGAACACCATCAGATTAAAGCTTTTTCCTTTTTCTTTAAAAGATAAAGCTAAAACATGGCTATAAAATTTAGACAGGATCCATTCGTGCTTGGGATGAAATGCAACAACAATTTTTAAAGAAGTTTTTTCCATCTCACAGAACAAACTCTTTCAAAAGACAAATCACCACTTTCACTCAAAAACCAGGGAAACATTTTACCAATGTTGGGATAGGTATCGAGACTTGCTTAATACTTGCCCTCATCATGGTTTTGAAACATGGAGATTGGTTTCACATTTTATAAAGGATTAACACCTAAAGATAGGCAAATGGTGGAATTGATGTGCAATGGAACTTTTGAAGATAAAGACCCTGATGAAGCAATGGAGTACCTAGACTTGCTAGCTGAAAATGCTCAAAATTGGGACACTACGGGCACTTATGAGGCACCAGGTAAACTCAACCTCATACATCTAGTGGAGGTATGTATAACCTTAGGAAGATCATGACCTCCAAGCCAAATTTGCATCTTTAGCTAGAAAAGTCGAGGCACTTGAATGAAAAAAGTGGTCAATTAAAATGTTCAAGACATTGTGTGTCAAATCTGTGAAACAAATGAACATGCAACCAATGATTCCAACTTTGCCTTCTTTCAAGGAATGCCTCCATGAACAAGCCCATGCTTTAAACAGTTTTCAAAGGCCCAATCATAACCCATACTCGCAAACATACAACCCTGGTTGGAGAAATCACCCAAATTTTAGTTGGAAGAGTGATAACAATAATGCACAAACTTCACAGCCACGTTTCAAGCACACCATAATTTCCAAAATTCTCATGGATATGCACCTCCTTATGCTCCACCTCCTAGAAGAAATCTTGAGGAAAATTGCATGCATTCATTGAAAAGCAAGAGACAATCAACACTCAACTTGCTCAAGCATGACAGATTTTAAAGATGCTCTTGCAAAATTCACATCTACTCTTAGTTTTCAAGAGAAAGGTAAGTTTCCATCTCAACCACAGCAAAATCCAAAGGGCAATACAATGCAAATGCAAGTAGTTCTAGAAGCCAACACATGGATCAAGTCAAATCAGTCATCACTCTTCACAGTGGTAAGGTTATTGAAAAACCCACTCTTGAACCTTGTGAGAAAGATGATGAGTCAATCTCTGAGGGTAAGGAAGGGGTTGAATCTGAACATTGCAAAGAAAAGATGATTCCCCAGCACTTCCATTTCCTCATGCCATGACCAAAGGAAGCAATCGAGATGAAAAAGGCACCGAAAATGTCACGGATCATTTTCAAAATTGACAATAGATTCGACATCCGACATCACACCAATCGATGATTACTTTCCTGATGAATATTTCTCTTTAGTTCAATGCCTTGGTTTGCTAAAAATATCAATTTTTTGCTTCAGGATTTTTGCCAGCTCATTTGGATAACCAAGACAAAAGAAAGTTTTTGAGCGTGCAAAACTTTATTGGGATGACCCTTACTTATTCAAATATTGTCCTGATCAAATATTTCAAAGATGCATTCCCGACAATGAGGTAAGTAGTGTCATTAAATTTTGTCACTCTGAAGCATGTGGGGATCATTTCTCGTAAAAAAACGACTGCAAAAATCTTACAAAGTGGATTTTACTGGCCCACCATGTTCAAGGACTCATATGCATTCTAAAACCTGTGAAAATGTCAAAAGGTGGGATTTATTTCAAAACATAGAGAGTCTTTAGATAATCTTCTATTGACTCTTAAGTCTCATCATAGTGGAGATGTGCATCGTGCAATTCATGATTTATGGCCCATTTTCATAAAGAACATGCTCATCATAGTCTTGGGAATCTGACTAAAAAAGACCCTGTTTGCTAGTTTTTAAGAAAACTGGATGGGAAACCTATCCCGACCATAAAGGGTTTAAGCTATTCTTGGATGTAAAACCAAGGGAAGATGTGAGCCACAATCACAACTACATGTACATACACATGCTTTAAAAAAAGAACAAAAAACAAAAAAAAGGAAGAAAGAGAGAGAGACTCCAACTAGCTTCCATATAGGTGATATGATTCCATTTTCTTTTTCTCATCTATAAAACCTTCTTCTTCTTCTTCTTCCCTTTATTTGTACTCAACCCATACATTCTATAAGCATAGATAGGTCTTGAAATGGTAGGATCCTTAGCTCTTAAAATAAAAAATATTTGTGTTTTTTGTGGATCCAGTCCTGGGAAAGAAAAAGAGTTTATAGAATCCGCAAATCATCTTAGTCAGATACAAGCTAAGCGAAAGATTCATTTAGTATATGGAGGAGACAGCCTTGGGTTAATGGGGAGTGTGTCAACAACTACATTCTTAGGAGGCAGTCAAGTTTTAGGGGTAGTCCCCAAAGCTTTAACACAAGGGGACATCATTGGAAAAATAATTGGAGAGGAATTACAGGTCTCCACAATATCTAATCAAATGAATACAATGTTTAAACATGATGATGTCTTCATTGCCTTACCAAGTGGTCTGGGCACATTGAAAAAAATCTTTCATATTTTCTCTTGGGCCCAACTACACATTCACCATAAGCCCATAGGTCTGTCAAATGTTAATGGTTTTTATGATAAGTTGTTGTCTTTTCTTGATCATGTTGTGTGTTGTAACCCATTTTTGGGTCCCCATAAAAAAAAAATAGCCAAAGACGGTTAGAAAAATAACAGGAGGCAGAAGCGCTCAGAATATGGTCGGAAAATTGGTCAAGGAGGTTAAAAAATACAAAGATTGGATTTTTGGCAGTATATTCTTGAAGGATGAGAGCCCTGTTGAGAAGGAAAATTTGAATTTTGAGGAAAAAAGCCCAAATTTGGATGTTTATGGACTTAATTAGATTTTATTTGAATTTATAGAGGATTTGAGTGCAAGAAAAATTGATTTTTAAGTCAATTTGGGCTTTAATTAGAAGAAATTTAAGTTCCGGGGCCAAAATATATTTTTTAGGAATTTATTGGGTGAAATCAGGGTCTTAATTGCATAAATATTGAAGTTTAATGGTCAATTAGGGGCTTAATTGTGAAAATCCGAAACCAGGGACCAATTTGGAAAACGCGGGTAAATAGAGGGGGCTATTTTAAATTGATTTAGGGGCCTAATTGAAGAAATTGGAAGTTTATTGATCAATTGAGGGTTTAATTGCATAAATCAGAGGCCAAGGACCAAAGTGAAAAACGCGGCCAACTATGGGGGCGAGGACCGAAATTGGCAGGGACGCAATTGAAGTTTTTCTTAAAATCAGGATCAGATTTGAGGACTTAATAGAACAAAAGATAAATTAAGGACTGATTTGGAAAACATATTCTGGCGCCTTTTTTTAAATGAAACGGTGCGTTTTCTCCAAAACGACGCCGTTTCATATATTAGAAAAAAAAAAAGACCGAACGGTGCCGTTTTGAACGGCACTGTTCCCCCTTCTTCTTCCCCCCCCGAACAGGCAGCGGGGAAGAAGGAAAAAGAAATGTTGTTTAATGGTGCATGTCCCCCACTCGTCCCGCGCCTGCCGACCAGACTGAAGCCCTCGCGCTGTTAGACCACTGACCGAAGACATTGGCTGACCACCCGCCGCGCACCCTGCCGGAATCAAGGGAAGCTGCGCCTTGGAAGTCGCACCCAATGGCCGACCAGCCTCCGTATTGGTTCGCTCCCAAGGCTCCTTCTCCCCCCTATAAAAGCAGGTGACCCGAAGGAAACAGGGACGGAAAAAAAAGAAGAGAAGGAGGAGGAAAAAGAAAGAAAAAAACCGAGACAAAAGGGGAGAGAGAGAGACCGAAGGAGAGAGAAACCACCGAACTTAAGAAACAGCCACCGAAAACCCAAAGTTGAGAAGCTTGGGATAGTTGAAACCAAGAGGGAACTCAAGAAGCCGAAACAGAAGTAACGAGCCGGGTGAACGACGACGAACCGTAGCGCCACTTGGAGCCGCCGTCCGTGAGCCACGACACTGCCACCGGCCACCACCGCAGCGTCACCATCGAGGAACTCCGGCCAGGAGCACTGCCTCCGCCACACCAGGTGCCTTTCTTCTCCCCTGTAACGTTGGATTTCGTTTGTTTCCTGCATGCATTCTGCCTCCGATAATTTTTTGTCTGGGCCAGAGTGGTTCTGGCCCAGACTAAAGAGGAATTTTGGGCCGAGATCGGCCCACCTTTTGTTGTTTGTTTAGTCGGAGCCCGGCCCATTTATTTGGGTCGCCCCAGCCCGAATTGTTTTTTTTATTATATATTATAAATTATAATATATTATAATATATATGTGTGTATATATATTATATTATATATATAAAAAATATTTTATATTAAGTTTTTTTTTTTTGAAAAATCTTTAAAAATATTGTTGATTTTCCTGCATATTTTTGTCAAAATGATTTAATGTTGGTTTGTATTTTTATACCGTAAAGATACAAAACCACTATTAAAAATAGCCGGTTTTCGTCAAAACATCAAAGATTTTCAGAATAAAAAATGTCTTTGCTTTCAAAAAATTATAAAAAGTCCGTAAAAATATTGTTGGTTTTTTTTTTTGCATATTTTTTATTAAAGTGGATTAATATTGAGTTGATTTTTATACCGTAAGGATACAAACTCATTATTAAAATACCCGATTTTCGTCAAACCATAAAAAAAAAAATATTTTTCAAAAAAATTGTTTTTGTTTTAAAATATTATAACATTATATTTTCACACAACAAACGAAATTTTCAAAACAATATATGTGTTAGCATGCATTTTGGCTTTAATAACCAGTTTATTCAAGCCATGAGAACTAGGCCAATATTTCAAAAATTCTAAAAAATCTTTTTGTTTTCTTTTAGTATTTGGGATTATGAATTTATACGTAAAACGTATTCCTAAATATTATTAATAAAGTTTTGGTATAGACGTTAGAACGGTTAGGATTTTACCCGATAAGATAAAGATCTCCTTACCGAGGAGGACTTTTCTTGAACCATACCAACAACTAGGAAAACATGAAAATACCTTAGATTTTATCAGACAATAAAACAAGCAGCTTACCTTAGGTAGGGCGTATTTGGGGTGCTAATACCTTCCCTTTACACAACCAGTCCCCGTACCCAATCTCTGAGACCAGTTAGGGTTCCTAGTAACCAAAATACTAGGTGGCGACTCTCATTCCATTTTCCACCAACAAAAGACAATATTTTCTTGTATCCCCATAGATATAGATAGATTTACATTATAGATTAAGAAAATGGAAAAACATGTTATTTTCGCCGCGACGCCGCACCCATGCGACAGAATGGCGACTCCACTAGGGACCTTGTAGACTAAGCTTTGTTTTTGTCTGATTTGTTTGTGTTTTTTTTTGTTTATTGTTAATATGCCTTTCCTTTTATTTGCGTATTTATTTTTTATTTTACGCATATTATTCATGCATTGTATACAATTGTCTCATGCATCACTTGTTTTAATTTTTGAAAAGCACACACAAGCTTTAAGACTATTGGTCAGGGTTTAAATGCGTGAAACACCCAACTCATATTTGAGTGCCTGCTTGGTAATGGTGGGCATACGTTTCTTAACTGTTCCTTGCAACGCCCCCATATTTCTTTACGAAGAACGTCACTGGGCAGATAGGAGACCCTTCAAGACCAGATAGAAAAAGTACCCACTCTCACTTAATAAATAGAGCTTGTCCTTAGGTTATGAATCTTACTTTCATTTGCATCATGATTAATAATGTTAAATTCATCAACCCAGGTTTTGAGCTGAAATCATGACTAAGTACCTCTCTTTCCAAGAATATGGACAAGAGT
>CAXHTJ010001156.1:0-25615 GCA_964019445.1 Populus tremula
AAACAGAGATCCTACTGATTTTTGTAACAAAATTATTCTCATAATTTGAAAATAATTAAACTATCTTTCAAGTATGAGAAACAAAGATCCTACTTATATTTTATAAAACATTATTTTTAAATTTTCAAAACATTTAAACTGTCGCACGTGTGCGGCGGCGCGATGATCGTTCACCCTCAAGGAAAAATCGGAAGAATTTATTACTTGAAAATAGGGAGAGACAAGGAATTCTAGTCTCCTATCAAGTGAAAATATGGACTGGGAGTCGCCACCTAGTATTCTGGTTACTAGGAACCTTAACTGGTCTTTAGAGTTCGGGTACGGAGACTGGTTGCGTAAAGGGAAGGTATTAGTACCCCAACTACGCCCTACCTAAGGTAGGCTGCATTGTCTTAATGTCTGATAACATCTAAGGTCGTGTTGTGGTTTCTTATTGTTCGGAATACGCATTACATGTAATGTCATACCCCAGGTTCTATTGTCCAAAAAAAGAATTAAATATCCAGAATTTAAATACCCGGAATATGTATTATGATATAATGTCGTACCCCGGATATTAAAAGATAAACAAAATAAATTTTTTGTTGTTTTTTTGAAATTTTGGCCAATATTCTCTTGACTTTAATAAACTGGTTATTAAAGCCAAAATGCATGCTAAAACATTTTTTTTTGGTGTATGAAAAATACAATATGAATTTTTAGCTTTGAGACACTTGGTCGTATGCACAAAAACATTTTTTTCTCTTTTTTTAATTTTTTGTATTTTGTGGAAGTTTTTGACGAAAACCGGGTATTTTAATATCAGATTTTTGTATTTTTAACAACATAAAAAAAATACCACCAAATATTAATCAAAATGACATAAAAATTACGCGGAAAAATTATAAAATGCTGAAACAGAATTGATTCAAAGCATTTATTTTATTTGCATGAATAATGATTTGACTCGCACGAGAAAGCACTGCATACCAATCTAGATTGCTTGCCTTTGATCAGAAAGGGCTTTATCAGGTATGTAATGTAGGCTTTGGCTATTGGTTACGAATAAAATGGATATGTTGCAGGCTCAAAAAGTGTTTAAGGGATTTCAAGACTAGGGATCACTTGTGCTTATTTCCTGACCTTTTGTCTTTTGGATTTGTTTTTTTTTCCAAAATAATCTTCATGCCCCCCAGTGTCAGGTTTGGGCTTTTCTCTTTGTTTTCTCCGTTTTTGTTTGGTTGAGCACAATCATATCAGTTGTTTGTATGAGAAGCTCAAATCTTTTAGATCCTTTAGATCTTCTTCTTTTCTTTTCTTAACCAATCACTGCTTCGTTTAGATGATAATGAAAGATTAAAAATTACATGATCAAATCCAACACCCATCTTCACTGCTTTGTCTGGATGGTAAAAACAACAAACTCTCTTATTTTTCCCCCCAGTGTGGGGTGTGATCCTAGTCAAGGTTATTTCCAAAAAAACGCTACTAGGCTCAACATGGGACTGCAAAGGATATATTTCAGTCTTGTGAAATGATTATCAAAGATGGCCTTTCCTCATCTCAAATGCACTGCAGTGAGGATCGATAGGTCTTGCTTTCATGCGCGTATGCAAAGTGATTTATTCAGTCAAATAAAACTCAGCTTTTGAGTCACCTCATAGTGTTGTTTATCTTTGTTGTCTTTTTTTCTTTCAAGTTTTCTAGGTATATGTGTACCTATTTAAAGAATCACTTGAATTTTCAAAATGCATTTGTTTTGGACAAATATCAACACGATTTTTGTTTTTTGTACTCACTTTGGAGGTCCCAAAAAATATCCTTGAAAACATATGAGATTAATGTATGGGTTTGGAAGAAAGGAAACCAAAGGATTCTTCATGTTGTAGTGTTGTGAGCAAAGTTGCGCTCAAAATGTTATTTACATGTAATAACAACAAAGAAGAGTGTGATGTGAACACAAGAAAACACATGATCTTATTTCACAAGAGAAGCTCATTAACAGAGAAAGTCTTATTCAAAAGCATTAACAAAAGGAATAACAAGGCAGGCTTCATTCCTCTATTTTGGCGAATCTGTTCATAGGCTAAACTCCTCTCAAAAGCTCTGCGTAGAGGACTCAAAGACAATGCGGAACAACACCACGGTCAAAAATTCAAGCTATCATGCTGGACCATTGATGCTTTCCAATTCCCCAAACATTCCATCCTAATATGCTTCAAGCATGATTAGGCAGCGGGTTCGTATTCACATTGGGGGTGTCTTCCAACTCTATCCAACCAGCCTTGATTAATTGCAGAAGCTTTCTCTTGAAGGCGTTGCAGGTATAGATGCTATGCCCAGTAATACCGGCATGGTATTCACATTGAGTTCTGGCTTGTACCAATTAGGATAAGGTGGCTGCAGAGGTGTTAGAGGTTCTGGAGCTATTTGCCCAATGCTCAATAGCTTTTGATACATCTCATTCAGGGGTAACGGTAGTGGAGGTAGTTGTTCTTGAACCCTTTGGAAATTTCCAATTTGGCTTTTGGCTTGAAAGTTTTGGGGTTTAGGTTTGATGTTGGCAATTTGGGATGGAGTATGGTAATTTTGGGATGTATTATTTTTACCCATGTAGCCATCTTCAACATGGTGAACCTCTTTTCTTTCGACGCCTCTTTTCTCGGTTGGTGCAGCAATTCTACCACTCTTGACACCTTGCTCTATGCGTTCACACACTATCACAGCATCAGTGAATTGTTGGGCTGAACTACCCATCATATGTTCGTAATATGGTGCTTTGAGTGTGTTGGCAAATAAAGAGACCATCTCTTTGTCCAGAAGTGGGGGATGTACTTGAGCAGCTAATTCTCGCCATCTTTGAGCATATTCCCTTATGCTTTCTTTATCCTTTTTCTCTATATTGGACAAACTGGTTCTGTCGGGCGCAATGTCCATGTTGTATTGTATTGCTTGACGAAAGCATCCACAAGATTTTTCCAGTTGCGAATTTTTGTGTTATCCAATCTCATGTACCAACTCAAAGTTGCCCCACTTAAACTGTCTTGGAAAAAGTGCATTAGTAGTTTTTCATCATGTACTACCTCAGCCATTTTATTGCAGTAGGACCTGAGATGAGTCATGGGGCATTGTGTTCCACTGTATTTGATGAATTCAGGAACACGAAATTTCTTTGGGATAACCACGTTTGGGACCAAACACATCTCTGCTGCCCGTACCGGGTCATATAAGTCTACCCCTTCAATGGCTTTGAGTCTGGCTTCCAGCGCCTCTATCTTAGCTTGATCAATGCTATCAGATGACTTAGCCTTGTGGGACTCATTAGCAGATGCCTTCACAACTGTTGGGGATGGTGCAGGTGTCGTTGACTGCACAAATGTTGGATTTTGCTGAGGTTCTTGACCATGTTCGCTCATTCTTTCCTCAGGCTGAACTGAAGTAGGAGCCGGATCAAAGGTGATCGGTTGATTAGAAGGACCTTCATCAGAGGTATTTCTTAGTGTTTGCTTGAGTAAGCTAGTGAGGTGAGCCACACTTATTTTCAGAGACTCCAACTCCTCGTGCAAATAGGCATCACGTTGAGCACGCTCTTCATCTTCCATGTTTCTTGCTCGAAGTCGGGTGTTGTAGACTTTTTGGGGACCTATATTTCAATCTGACATGTATGCATGTTAAATGTATGAACATGTAATCTATATGACGAACTCGCCCTTCAAGGGGTGACATATGGTCGCAACTCTTGTATGATGAAACAAGAATCTTGATTCTTGCACAAACTCTACAATGAAAATTTTCTGAGCGACGGTCATTGTGTCACCCATAAGTCTGGAGTTCAAGATGCTTCAAGAAGGGCTTGCTCGGATGCAAAACAATGTATACGGAGCATACATCCTAAAGGCAAGTTCTAATCTTTTTAAGTGAGACAAAAGGTAGGTTTACTATTTGGTCTCTAAAAAAGTTGTCCTAGTGATCGCCCTCGTGGAGGCAATATGGGGGCTTGTAGGCAGTGAGATGGCACGTGTCCAACTATTACCAGTCTAAGCACTCAACGAAGAGTTGGGGTTTACACAAACTTAAACCTTGATTAAAAGTCATAAGGTAAGCTGCTAGTTCCCCCCTAACCTGAAGCTTGTGTGTGCTTTAAAAAAAATTAACTATGTGATGCATGAGATAAATATGTACAAAAATTAAAGCGCACAACTAAATATGAACAAATATATAAAGAAAATGCATATTTAAAAATAAACATGCAAACCACAACAATAAAACACAATCATCAAACAAAAACAAAGCTTAGTCCACAAAGTCCCCTGTGGAGTCGCCATTCTGTCGCACGTGTGCGGCGGCGCGACGATCGTTCACCCTCAAGGAAAAATCGGAAGAATTTATTCCTTGAAAATAGGGAGAGACAAGGAATTCTAGTCTCCTATCAAGTGAAAATATGGACTGGGAGTCGCCACCTAGTATTCTGGTTACTAGGAACCTTAACTGGTCTTTAGAGTTCGGGTACGGAGACTGGTTGCGTAAAGGGAAGGTATTAGCACCCCAACTACGCCCTACCTAAGGTAGGCTGCATTGTTTAATGTCTGATAAATCTAAGGTCGTGTTGTGGTTTCTTATTGTTCGGAATACGCATTACATGTAATGTCATACCCCAGGTTCTATTGTCCAAAAAAAGAATTAAATAAATTAAATCCGGAATATGTATTACGTGTAAAGTCATACCCCGGATACTAAGAGAAACAAAATAAAATTTTTGTTGTTTTTGAAATTTTGGCCAATATTCTCTTGACTTTAATAAACTGGTTATTAAAGCCAAAATGCATGCTAAAACATTTTTTTTTGGTGTATGAAAAATACAATATGAATTTTTAGCTTTGAGACACTTGGCCGTATGCACAAAAACATTTTTTTCTCTTTTTTTAATTTTTTTGTATTTTGTGGAAGTTTTTGACGAAAACCGGGTATTTTAATATCAGATTTTTGTATTTTTAACAACATAAAAAAAATACCACCAAATATTAATCAAAATGACATAAAAATTACGTGGAAAAATTATAAAATGCTGAAACAAATATTTTTAATTTTTTTTCTCTGAAATGGGCCGGATCAGGCCCAAAATATATGGGTTGGGCCGAACCTGGCCCAAAGCATGGGCTGGTACTGTGCACACAGTAACCAGAGAATTAATTAGCGTGTATAGTAACCGGGTTACTGTGCACACAGTAACCCGTGAATTAATTAGCTAGTTACTGTGCACAGCACAGTAACTAGCTAATTAATCTTCATCTGCTGCAGAACGTAAACGTTCTGCATGCAGATGAAGCTGAAGCTGAAGCAAAAAAAATGACAGGGGAGAAAGTTACCTGGAGCGGTGTTGATGGTGGCAGAAGCTGATGCGGCAGGGGTGGTGGCGGCGGCGCTGGCTGTTCGCGGTGGCCGGCGGTGATGTTTTCCTCTCTCTCTCTCTCCTCTGTTTTACTCTTTTGTCTGCTTCTTCTTCTATCTCTCTGTCTCTGTCTCTCCCTTCTCTTCTCTTCCCCCTCTCTTGGTCTTCTTCTTTTTTCTATTTTTCAGCAGCCCTCCCCTGTATTTATAGGAAAATAGGGGAGGGAGAACGTGTTGGGGCGGTTACTGTTGGCCGCCCCCTCCACTACCTTCAACGGATAACAACACCAGGCAAGTGGGTGAATTGTGAGCGTCTTATTACGCCAAAGCCGGGAAAGAAAGTAGGCGAAAAGAGAAAAAAAAAAAAAATTTCTTCTCCCCTGTTCTCTGCGCGTCCAGGGGAAGAAGACGATGGTGCCGTTTCAAAACGGCACCGTTTTGAGCTTTCTCTGTTTTTTTTTTTTTTTGTATTTTTTTTTTTTTTTTTGGGACCCAAAAATGGGTTACAACATAAACTATGAATCAACTATCAGAAACAGAGATCCTACTTATTTTTGTAATAAAATTATTGTCATAATTTGAAAACATTTAAACTATCTTTCAAGTATGAGAAACAAAGATCCTACTTACTTTTCTTAAAAAAAATTATTTTTAAAATTTCACAATATTTAAAATATGAATCAACTATCAGAAACAGAGATCCTACTGATTTTTGTAACTAAAATTATTCTCATAATTTGAAAACAATTAAACTATCTTTCAAGTATGAGAAACAGAGATCCTACTTATATTTTTTAAAACATTATTTTTAAATTTTCAAAACGTTTAAACTATTAATCAACTATCAGAAACAGAGATCCTACTTGTTTTTGTATTAAAATTATTTTCATAATTTGAAAACATTTAAACTATCTTTCAAGTTTGAGAAATAGAGATCGTACTTAGTTTTCTTAAAAAAAATATTTATAAAATTAAAAACATTTAAACTATCAATTAACTATCAAAAACAGAGATCCTACTTATTTTTTAAAAAAATTATTATCATAATTTGAAAACATTTAAATTATCTTTCAAGTATCAGAAACAGAAATCAAACTTACTTTTCTTGAAAAATTATTTTTAAAATTTCAAAACATTTAAACTATCAATCAACTATCAGAAACAGAGATCCTACTTATTTTTGTATTAAAATTATTTTGATAATTTGAAAACATTTAAACTATCTTTCAAGTATGAGAAACAAAGATCCTACTTACTTTTCTTAAAAAAATTATTTTTAAAATTTCACAATATTTAAACTATGAATCAACTATCAGAAACAGAGATCCTACTTATTTTTGTATTAAAATTATTTTGATAATTTGAAAATATTTAAACTATCTTTCAAGTATGAGAAACAGAGATCCTACTTATATTTTTTAAAACATTATTTTTAAATTTTCAAAACGTTTAAACTATTAATCAACTATCAGAAACAGAGATCCTACTTGTTTTTGTATTAAAATTATTTTGATAATTTGAAAACATTTAAACTATCTTTCAAGTATGAGAAACAGAGATCCTACTTACATTTTTTAAAAGATTATTTTTAAAATTTGAAAACATTTAAACTATCAATCAACAATCAGAAACTGAGATCCTACTAATTTTTGTATTAAAATTATTGTAATAATTTGAAAACATTTAAACTATCTTTCAAGTATGAGAAACAGAGATCCTACTTACTTTTCTTAAAAAAATATTTTTAAAATTTCAAAACATTTAAACTATGAATCAACTATCAGAAACAGAGATCCTACTTATTTTTGTAATAAAATTATTGTCATAATTTGAAAACATTTAAACTATCTTTCAAGTATGAGAAACAAAGATCCTACTTACTTTTCTTTAAAAAATTATTTTTAAAATTTCACAATATTTAAACTATGAATCAACTATCAGAAACAGAGATCCTACTTATTTTTGTATTAAAATTATTTTGATAATTTGAAAACATTTAAACAATCTTTCAAGTATGAGAAACAGAGATCCTACTGATTTTTGTAACTAAATTATTCTCATAATTTGAAAACAATTAAACTATCTTTCAAGTATGAGAAACAGAGATCCTACTATATTTTATAAAACATTAATTTTTACATTTTCAAAACGTTTAAACTATTAATCAACTATCAGAAACATAGATCCTACTTGTTTTTGTATTAAAATTATTTTG
Source organism: Populus tremula (assembly GCA_964019445.1). Lineage (NCBI taxonomy): Eukaryota > Viridiplantae > Streptophyta > Magnoliopsida > Malpighiales > Salicaceae > Populus > Populus tremula. The sequence continues at coordinate 7,583 of CAXHTJ010001156.1, forward strand.
ATAATTTGAAAACATTTAAACTATCTTTCAAGTTTGAGAAATTGAGATCCTACATAGTTTTCTTTAAAAAATATTAATAAAATTTAAAACATTTAAACTATCAATTAACTATAAAAAACAGAGATTCCTACTTATTTTTGTAAGAAAATTATTCTCATAATTTGAAAACAATTAAACTATCTTTCAAGAATCAGAAACAGAGATCCTACTATATTTTATAAAACATTAATTTTTACATTTTCAAAACGTTTAAACTATTAATCAACTATCAGAAACAGAGATCCTACTTGTTTTTGTATTAAAATTATTTTGATAATTTAAAACATTTAAACTATCTTTCAAGTTTGAGAAATAGAGATCCTACATAGTTTTCTTTAAAAAATATTAATAAAATTTAAAACATTTAAACTATCAATTAACTATAAAAAACAGAGATCCTACTTATTTTTGTAAGAAAATTATTCTCATAATTTGAAAACAATTAAACTATCTTTCAAGAATGAGAAACAAAGATCCTACTTACTTTTCTTTAAAAAATTATTTTTAAAATTTCACAATATTTTAACTATGAATCAACTATCAGAAACAGAGATCCTACTTATTTTTGTAACAAAATATTCTCATAATTTGAAAACAATTAAACTATCTTTCAAGTATGAGAAACAGATATCCTACTTACATTTTTTAAAAGAATATTTTTAAAAATTGAAAACATTTAAACTATCAATCAACTATCAGAAACAGAGATCCTACTTATTTTTGTACTAAAATTATTGTCATAATTTGAAAACATTTAAACTATCTTTCGAGTATGAAAAACAGAGATCCTACTTAGTTTTCTTAAAACATTATTTTTAAAATTTCAAAACATTTAAATTATCAATCAAATATCAGAAACAAAGATTCTACTTATTTTTGTATTAGAATTATTTTGATAATTTGAAAACATTTAAACTATCTTTCAAGCATGAGAAATAGAGATCCTACTTAGTTCTCTTAAAAATATATTTTTAAAATTTCAAAACATTTAAACCATCAATCAACTATCACAAACAGAGATCATACTTATTTTTCTAATAACATTATTCTCATAATTTAAAAACAATTAAACTATCTTTCAAGTATGAGAAATAGAGATCCTACTTATATTTTTTAAAACATTATTTTTAAATTTTCAAAATGTTTAAACTATTAATCAACTATCAGAAATAGAGGTCCTACTTGTTTTTGTATTAAAATTATTTTGATAATTTGAAAACATTTAAACTATCTTTCACGTTTGAGAAACAGAGATCCTACTTATTTTTCTTAAAAAAATATTTATAAAATTTAAAACATTTAAACTATCACTTAACTATCAAAAACAGATCCTACTTTTTTTTGTAATAAAATTATTGTCATAATTTGAAAACATTTAAACTATCTTTCAATTACAGAAATAGAAATCAAACTTACTTTTCTTGAAAAATTATTTTTAAAATTTCAAAACATTTAAACTATCAATCAACTATCAGAAACAAAGATCCTACTAATTTTTGTAATAAAATTATTTTATAATTTTAAAACGTTTCAACTATCTTTCAAGTATCACAAACAGAGATCCTACTAACATTTTTTAACATGTTATTTTTATAATTTGAAAACATTTAAACTATCTTTCAAATATGAGAAACAGAGATCCTACTTAGTTTTCTCTAAAAATTATTTTTTAAATTTTACAACATTTAAACTATGAATCAACTATCGAAAACATAGATCCTACTTATTTTTGTATTAAAATTATTTTGATAATTTGAAAACATTTAAACAATCTTTCAAGTATGACAAACATAGATCCTATTTATTTTTCTAACAAAATTATTCTCATAATTTGAAAACAATTAAACTATCTTTCAAGTATGAGAAATAGAGATCCTACTTACATTTTTAAAAAAAATATTTTTAAAATTTTGAAACATTTAAACTATCAATCAACAATCAGAAACTGAGATCCTACTTATTTTTGTATTAAAATTATTGTCATAATTTGAAAACATTTAAACTATCTTTCAAGTATGAGAAACAAAGATCCTACTTACTTTTCTTAAGAAAATTATTTTTTAAATTTTACAACATTTAAACTATGAATCAACTATCATAAACATAGATCCTACTTGTTTTTGTATTAAAATTATTTTGATAATTTCAAAACATTTAAACTATCAATCAACTATCACAAACAGAGATCCTACTTATTTTTGTAACAAAATTATTCTCATAATTTGAAAACAATTAAACTATCTTTCAAGTATGAGAAACAGAGATCCTACATATATTTTTTAAAACATTATTTTTAAATTTTCAAAACGTTTAAATTATTAATCAACTATCAGAAACAGAGATCCTACTTGTTTTTGTATTAAAATTATTTTGATAATTTGAAAACATTTAAACTATCTTTCAAGTTTGAGAAGTAGGGATCCTACATAGTTTTCTTAAAAAAATATTTATAAAATTTAAAACATTTAAACTATCACTTAACTATAAAAAACAGAGATCATACTTATTTTTGAAATAAAATTATTGTCATAATTTGAAAACATTTAAACTATCTTTCAAGTATCAGAAACAGAAATCAAACTTACTTTTCTTGAAAAATTATTTTTAAAATTTCTAAACATTTAAACTATCAATCAACTATCATAAACAGAGATCCTACTAATTTTTGTAATAAAATTATTTCATAATTTTAAAATCTTTAAACTATCTTTCAAGTATGAGAAACAGAGATTCTACTTACATTTTTTAAAAGATTATTTTTAAAATTTGAAAACATTTAAACTATCAATCAACAATCAGAAACTGAGATCCTACTAATTTTTGTATTAAAATTATTGTCATAATTTGAAAACGTTTAAACTACCTTTCAAGTATGAGAAAAAAAGATCCTACTTACTTTTCTTAAGAAAATTATTTCTAAAATTTCACAATATTTAAACTATGAATCAACTATCAGAAACAGAGATCCTACTTATTTTTGTATTAAAATTATTTTGATAATTTGAAAATATTTAAACTATCTTTCAAGTATGAGAAACAGAGATCCTACTTATTTTTGTAACAAAATTATTCTATAATTTGAAAACAATTAAACTATCTTTGAAGTATGAGAAACAGAGATCCTACTTATATTTTTTAAAAAATTATGTTTAAAATTTCAAAACATTTAAACTATCAATCAACTATCAGAAATAGAGATCCTACTTGTTTTTGTATTAAAATTATTTTGATAATTTGAAAACATTTAAACTATCTTTCAAGTTTGAGAAATAGAGATCCTACATAGTTTTCTTAAAAAAATATTAATAAAATTTAAAACATTTAAACTATCAATTAACTATAAAAAACAGAAATCCTACTTATTTTTGTAATAAAATTATTGTCATAATTTGAAAACATTTAAACTATCTTTCAAGTATGAGAAACAAAGATCCTACTTACTTTTCTTAAAAAAATTATTTTGATAATTTGAAAACATTTAAACAATCTTTCAAGTATGAGAAACAGAGATCCTACTGATTTTTGTAACAAAATTATTCTCATAATTTGAAAACAATTAAACTATCTTTCAAGTATGAGAAACAGAGATCCTACTATATTTTATAAAACATTAATTTTTACATTTTCAAAACGTTTAAACTATTAATCAACTATCAAAAACATAGATCCTACTTGTTTTTGTATTAAAATTATTTTGATAATTTGAAAACATTTAAACTATCTTTCAAGTTTGAGAAATAGAGATCCTACATAGTTTTCTTTAAAAAATATTAATAAAATTTAAAACATTTAAACTATCAATTAACTATAAAAAACAGAGATCCTACTTAGTTTTGTAAGAAAATTATTCTCATAATTTGAAAACAATTAAACTATCTTTCAAGAATCAGAAACAGAGATCCTACTATATTTTATAAAACATTAATTTTTACATTTTCAAAATGTTTAAACTATTAATCAACTATCGAAAACAGAGATCCTACTTGTTTTTGTATTAAAATTATTTTGATAATTTGAAAATTATTTTATAATTTTAAAACGTTTCAACTATCTTTCAAGTATCACAAACAGAGATCCTACTAACATTTTTTAACATGTTATTTTTATAATTTGAAAACATTTAAACTATCTTTCAAATATGAGAAACAGAGATCCTACTTAGTTTTCTCTAAAAATTATTTTTTTAATTTTACAACATTTAAACTATGAATCAACTATCGGAAACATAGATCCTACTTATTTTTGTATTAAAATTATTTTGATAATTTGAAAACATTTAAACAATCTTTCAAGTATGACAAACATAGATCCTATTTATTTTTCTAACAAAATTATTCTCATAATTTGAAAACAATTAAACTATCTTTCAAGTATGAGAAATAGAGATCCTACTTACATTTTTTAAAAAAATATTTTTAAAATTTTGAAACATTTAAACTATCAATCAACAATCAGAAACTGAGATCCTACTTATTTTTGTATTAAAATTATTGTCATAATTTGAAAACATTTAAACTATCTTTCAAGTATGAGAAACAAAGATCCTACTTACTTTTCTTAAGAAAATTATTTTTTAAATTTTACAACATTTAAACTATGAATCAACTATCATAAACATAGATCCTACTTATTTTTGTATTAAAATTATTTTGATAATTTCAAAACATTTAAACTATCAATCAACTATCACAAACAGAGATCCTACTTATTTTTGTAACAAAATTATTCTCATAATTTGAAAACAATTAAACTATCTTTCAAGTATGAGAAACAGAGATCCTACATATATTTTTTAAAACATTATTTTTAAATTTCAAACGTTTAAACTATTAATCTACTATCAGAAACAGAGATCCTACTTGTTTTTGTATTAAAATTATTTTGATAATTTGAAAACATTTAAACTATTTTTCAAGTTTGAGAAGTGGAGATCCTACATAGTTTTCTTAAAAAAATATTTATAAAATTTAAAACATTTAAACTATCACTTAACTATCAAAAACAGAGATCATATTTATTTTTGTAATAAAATTATTGTCAAAATTTGAAAACATTTAAACTATCTTTCAAGTATCAAAAACAGAAATCAAACTTACTTTTCTTGAAAAATTATCAATAAACTATCACAAACAGAGATCCTACATATATTTTTTAAAACATTATTTTTAAATTTTCAAAACGTTTAAACTATTAATCAACTATCAGAAACAGAGATCCTACTTGTGTTTGTATTAAAATTATTTTGATAATTTCAAAACATTTAAATTATCAATCAACTATCACAAACAGAGATCCTACTTATTTTTGTAACAAAATTATTCTCATAATTTGAAAACATTTAAACTATCTTTCAAGTTTGAGAAGTAGAGATCCTACATAGTTTTCTTAAAAAAATATTTATAAAATTTAAAACATTTAAACTATCACTTAACTATCAAAAACAGAGATCATACTTATTTTTGAAATAAAATTATTGTCATAATTTGAAAACATTTAAACTATCTTTCAAGTATCAGAAACAGAAATCAAACTTACTTTTCTTGAAAAATTATTTTTAAAATTTCAAAACATTTAAACTATCAATCAACTATCATAAACAGAGATCCTACTAATTTTTGTAATAAAATTATTTCATAATTTTAAAATGTTTAAACTATCTTTCAAGTATGAGAAACAGAGATTCTACTTACATTTTTTAAAAGATTATTTTTAAAATTTGAAAACATTTAAACTATCAATCAACAATCAGAAACTGAGATCCTACTAATTTTTGTATTAAAATTATTGTCATAATTTGAAAACGTTTAAACTATATTTCAAGTATGAGAAACAAATATCCTACTTACTTTTCTTATGAAAATTATTTTTAAAATTTCACAATATTTAAACTATGAATCAACTATCAGAAACAGAGATCCTACTTATTTTTGTATTAAAATTATTTTGATAATTTAAAAATATTTAAACTATCTTACAAGTATGAGAAACAGAGATCCTACTTATTTTTGTAACAAAATTATTCTCATAATTTGAAAACAATTAAACTATCTTTGAAGTATGAGAAACAGAGATCCTACTTATATTTTTTAAAAAATTATGTTTAAAATTTCAAAACAATTAAACTATCAATCAACTATCAGAAATAGAGATCCTACTTGTTTTTGTATTAAAATTATTTTGATAATTTGAAAACATTTAAACTATCTTTCAAGTTTGAGAAATAGAGATCCTACATAATTTTCTTAAAAAAATATTAATAAAATTTAAAACATTTAAACTATCAATTAACTATAAAAAACAGAAATCCTACTTATTTTTGTAATAAAATTATTGTCATAATTTGAAAACATTTAAACTATCTTTCAAGTATGAGAAACAAAGATCCTACTTACTTTTCTTAAAAACATTATTTTTAAAATTTCAAAACATTTAAACTATGCATCAAGTCTCAGAAACAGAGATCCTACTTATTTTTGTAATAAAATTATTGTCATAATTTGAAAACATTTAAACTATCTTTCAAGTATCAGAAACAAAGTTCCTACTTATTTTTGTATTAAAATTATTTTGATTTGAAAATATTTAAACTTTCTTTCAAGTACAAGAAACAGAGATCCTACTAATTTTTGTAACAAAATTATTCTCATAATTTGAAAACAATTAAACTATCTTTCAAGTATGAGAAATAGAGATCCTACTTACATTTTTTAAAAGATTATTTTTAAAATTTGAAAACATTTAAACTATCAATCAACAATCAGAAACTGAGATCCTACTAATTTTTGTATAAAAATTATTGTCATAATTTGAAAACATTTAAACTATCTTTCAAGTATGAGAAACAGAGATCCTACTTACTTTTCTTAAAAATATATTTTTAAAATTTCAAAACATTTAAACTATGAATCAACTATCAGAAACAGAGATCCTACTTCTTTTTGTAATAAAATTATTGTCATAATTTGAAAACAATTAAACTATCTTTCAAGTATGAGAAACAAAGATCCTACTTATTTTGTATTTAAATTATTGATTTGAAAATATTTAAACTCTTTCAAGTACAGAAACAGAGATCCTACTATTTTTGTAACAAATTATTCTCATAATTGAAACAATTTAAACTATCTTTCAAGTATGAGAAATAGAGATCCTACTTACATGTTTTAAAAGATTATTTTTAAAATTTGAAAACATTTAAACTATCAATCAACAATCAGAAACTGAGATCCTACTAATTTTTGTATAAAAATTATTGTCATAATTTGAAAACATTTAAACTATCCTTCAAATATGAGAAACAGAGATCCTACCTAGTTTTCTCTAAAAAATATTTTTAAAATTTCAAAACATTTAAACTATGAATCAACTATCAGAAACAGAGATCCTACTTGTTTTTGTATTAAAATTATTGTCATAATTTGAAAACATTTAAACTATCTTTCAAGTTTGAGAAATAGAGATCCTACATAGTTTTCTTAAAAAAATATTTATAAAATTTAAAACATTTAAACTATTAATTAACTATAAAAAACAGAGATCCTACTTATTTTTGTAATAAAATTATTGTCATAATTTGAAAACATTTAAATTATCTTTCAAGTATCAGAAACAGAAATCAAACTTACTTTTCCTGAAAAATTATTTTTTAAATTTCAAAACATTTAAATTATCAATCAACTATCAGAAACAGAGATCCTACTTATTTTTGTATTAAAATTATTTTGATAATTTGAAAACATTTAAACTATCTTTCAAGTATGAGAAACAAAGATCCTACTTACTTTTCTTAAAAAAATTATTTTTAAAATTTTACAATATTTAAATTATGAATCAACTATCAGAAACAGAGATCCTACTTATTTTTGTATTAAAATTATTTGATAATTTGAAAATATTTAAACTATCTTCAAGTATGAGAAACAGAGATCCTACTTATATTTTTTAAAACATTATTTTAAAATTTTCAAAACGTTTTAAACTATTAATCAACTATCAGAAACAGAGATCCTACTGTTTTTTATTAAATTATTTTGAAATTTAAAAACATTTAAACTTTCTTTCAAGTTGAGAAACAGAGATCCTACTTACATTTTTTAAAAGATTATTTTTAAAATTTGAAAACATTTAAACTATCAATCAACAATCAGAAACTGAGATCTTACTAATTTTTGTATTAAAATTATTGTAATAATTTGAAAACATTTAAACTATCTTTCAAGTATGAGAAACAGAGATCCTATTTACTTTTCTTAAAATATATTTTTTTAAATTTCAAAACATTTAAACTATGAATCAACTATCAGAAACAGAGATCCTACTTATTTTTGTAATAAAATTATTGTCATAATTTGAAAACATTTAAACTATCTTTCAAGTATGAGAAACAAAGATCCTACTTACTTTTTTAAAAAAATTATTTTTAAAATTTCACAATATTTAAACTATGAATCAACTATGAGAAACAGAGATCCTACTTATTTTTGTAACAAAATTATTCTCATAATTTGAAAACAATTAAACTATCTTTCCAAGTATAAGAAACAGAGATCGTACTTATATTTTTTAAAACATTATTTTTAAATTTTCAAAACGTTTAAATTATGAATCAACTATCAGAAACAGAGATCCTACTTAATTTTGTAATAAAATTATTGTCATAATTTGAAAACATTTAAACTATCTTTCAAGTATGAGAAACAAAGATCCTACTTACTTTTCTTTAAAAAATTATTTTTAAAATTTCACAATATTTAAACTATGAATCAACTATCAGAAACAGAGATCCTACTTGTTTTTGTATTAAAATTATTTTGATAATTTGAAAACATTTCAACTATCTTTCAAGTTTGAGAAATAGAGATCCTATATAGTTTTCTTAAAAAAATATTAATAAAATTTAAAACATTTAAACTATCAATTAACTATCAAAAACAGAGATCCTACTTATTTTTGTAACAAAATTATTCTTTAATTTGAAAAGAATTAAACTATCTTTCAAGTATGAGAAACAAAGATCCTACTTACTTTTCTTAAAAAAAATATTTTAAAATTTCAAAATATTTAAACTATGAATCATATCAGAAACAGAGATCCTACTTATTTTTGTAACAAAATTTCTCATAATTTGAAAACATTAAACTATCTTCAAGTATGAGAAACAGATATCCTACTTACATTTTTTTAAAAAGAAATTTAAAAAATTGAAAACATTTAAACTATCAATCAACTATCAGAAACAAAGATCTACTTCTTTTGTAATAAATTATTGTCATAATTTGAAAACATTTAAAACTATCTTCAAGTATGAGAAACAAAGATCCTATTACTTTTTTAAAAAATTATTTTTAAAATTTCACATATTAAAACTATGAATCAACCTATGAGAAACAGAGATCCTACTTATTTTTGTAACATTATTCTCATAATTTGAAAACAATTAAATTATCTTTCAAGTATGAGAACAGATATCCTACTTAAATTTTTTAAAAGAATATTTTTTAAAATGAAAACATTTAAACTATCATCAACTATCAAACAGAGATCTACTTATTTTGTACTAAAATTATTGTCATAATTTGAAAACATTTAAACTATCTTTCGAATATGAAAAACAGAGATCCTACTTACTTTTTTAAAAAGATTATTTTTTAAAATTTCAAAACATTTAAAGTATCAATCAAATATCAGAAACAAAGATTCTACTTATTTTTGTATTAGAATTATTTTGATAATTTGAAAACATTTTAAACTATCTTTCAAGCATGAGAAATAGAGATCCTACTTAGTTCTCTTAAAAATATATTTTTAAAATTTCAAAAACATTTAACCATCAATCAACTATCACAAACAGAGATCATACTTATTTTTCTAATAACATTATTCTCATAATTTAAAAACAATTAAACTATCTTTCAAGTATGAGAAACAGAGATCCTACTTATATTTTTTAAAACATTATTTTTAAATTTTCAAAATGTTTAAACTATTAATCAACTATCAGAAATAGAGGTCCTACTTGTTTTTGTATTAAAATTATTTTGATAATTTGAAAACATTTAAACTATCTTTCACGTTTGAGAAACAGAGATCCTACTTATTTTTCTTAAAAAAATATTTATAAAATTTAAAACATTTAAACTATCACTTAACTATCAAAAACAGAGATCCTACTTTTTTTTGTAATAAAATTATTGTCATAATTTTAAAACATTTAAACTATCTTTCAATTACAGAAACAGAAATCAAACTTACTTTTCTTGAAATTTTTTTTTTAAAATTTCAAAACATTTAAACTATCAATCAACTATCAGAAACAGAGATCCTACTAATTTTTGTAATAAAATTATTTTATAATTTTAAAACGTTTAAACTATCTTTCAAGTATCACGAACAGAGATCCTACTAACATTTTTTAACAAGTTCTTTTCATAATTTGAAAACATTTAAACCGTGTTTCAAGTATCAGAAACAGAAATCAAACTTACTTTTCTTGAAAAATTATTTTTAAAATTTCAAAACATTTAAACTATCAATCAACTATCAGAAACAAAGATCCTACTAATTTTTGTAAAAAAATTATTTTATAATTTTAAAACGTTTCAACTATATTTCTAGTATCACAAACAGAGATCCTACTAACATTTTTTAACATATTATTTTTATAATTTGAAAACATTTAAACTATCTTTCAAATATGAGAAACAGAGATCCTACTTAGTTTTCTCTAAAAATTATTTTTTAAATTTTACAACATTTAAACTATGAATCAACTATCGGAAACATAGATCCTACTTATTTTTGTATTAAAATTATTTTGATAATTTGAAAACATTTAAACAATCTTTCAAGTATGACAAACATAGATCCTATTTATTTTTCTAACAAAATTATCTCATAATTTAAAAACAATTAAACTATCTTTCAAGTATGAGAATAGAGATCCTACTTACATTTTTTAAAAAAATATTTTTAAAAATTTTGAAACACATTTAAACTATCAATCAACAATCAGAAAACTGAGATCCTACTTATTTTTGTATTAAAATTATTGTCATAATTTGAAAACATTAAACTATCTTTCAAGTATGAGAAACAAAGATCCTACTTACTTTTCTTAAGAAAATTATTTTTTAAATTTTACAACATTTAAACTATGAATCAACTATCATAAACATAGATCGCTACTTATTTTGTATTAAAATTATTTTGAAATTTCAAAACATTTAAACTATCAATCAACATCACAAACAGAGATCCTACTTATTTTTGTAACAAAATTATTCTCATAATTTGAAAACAATTAAACTATCTTTCAAGTATGAGAAACAGAGATCCTACATATTTTTTTAAAACATTATTTTTAAATTTTCAAAACGTTTAAACTATAATCAACTATCAGAAACACAGATCCTACTTGTTTTGTATTAAAATTATTTTGATAATTTGAAAAACATTTTAAACTATCTTTCAAGTTTGAGAAGTGGAGATCCTACATAGTTTTCTTAAAAAAATATTTATAAAATTTAAAACATTTAAACTATCACTTAACTATCAAAACAGAGATCATACTTTTTTGAAATAAAATTATTGTCATAATTTGAAAACATTTAAACTATCTTTTCAAGTATCAGAAACAGAAAATCAAACTTACTTTTCTTGAAAAATTATTTTTAAAAATTTCAAAACATTAAACTATCAATCAACTATCATAAACAGAGATCCTACTAATTTTGTAATAAAATTATTTCATAATTTTAAAATGTTTAAACTATCTTTCAAGTATGAGAAACAGAGATTCTACTTACATTTTTTAAAAGATTATTTTTAAAATTTGAAAACATTTAAACTATCAATCAACAATCAGAAACTGAGATCCTACTAATTTTTGTATTAAAATTATTGTCATAATTTGAAAACGTTTAAACTATCTTTCAAGTATGAGAAACAAAGATCCTACTTACTTTTCTTAAGAAAATTATTTTTAAAATTTCACAATATTTAAACTATGAATCAACTATCAGAAACAGAGATCCTACTTATTTTTGTATTAAAATTATTTTGATAATTTGAAAACAATTAAACTATCTTTCAAGTATGAGAAACAGAGATCCTACATATATTTTTTAAAACATTATTTTTAAATTTTCAAAACGTTTAAACTATTAATCTACTATCAGAAACAGAGATCCTACTTCTTTTGTATTAAAATTATTTGATAATTTGAAAACATTTAAACTTCTTTCAAGTTTGAGAAGTGGAGATCCTACATAGTTTTCTTAAAAAAATATTTATAAAATTTAAAACATTTAAACTATCACTTAACTATCAAAAACAGAGATCAAACTTATTTTTGTAATAAAATTATTGTCAAAATTTGAAAACATTTAAACTATCTTTTAAGTATCAAAAACAGAAATCAAACTTACTTTTCTTGAAAAATTATCAATAAACTATCACAAACAGAGATCCTACATATATTTTTTAAAACATTATTTTTAAATTTTCAAAACGTTTAAACTATTAATCAACTATCAGAAACATAGATCCTACTTGTGTTTGTATTAAAATTATTTTGATAATTTCAAAACATTTAAATTATCAATCAACTATCACAAACAGAGATCCTACTTATTTTTGTAACAAAATTATTCTCATAATTTGAAAACATTTAAACTATCTTTCAAGTTTGAGAAGTAGAGATCCTACATAGTTTCTTAAAAAAATATTTATAAAATTTAAAATATTTAAACTATCACTTAACTATCAAAAATAGACATCATACTTATTTTTGTAATAAAATTATTGTCAAAATTTGAAAACATTTAAACTATCTTTCAAGTATCAAAAACAGAAATCAAACTTACTTTTCTTGAAAAATTATTTTTAAAATTACAAAACATTTAAACTATCAATCAACTATCAGAAACAGAGATCCTACAAATTTTTGTAATAAAATTATTTCATAATTTTAAAACGTTTAAACTATCTTTCAAGTATGAGAAACAGATATCCTACTTACATTTTTTAAAAGATTATTTTTAAAATTTGAAAACATTTAAACTATCAATCAACAATCAGAAACTGAGATCCTAGTAATTTTTGTATTAAAATTATTGTCATAATTTGAAAACGTTTAAACTATCTTTCAAGTATGAGAAACAAAGATCCTACTTACTTTTCTTAAGAAAATTATTTTTAAAATTTCACAATATTTAAACTATGAATCAACTATCAGAAACAGAGATCCTACTTATTTTTGTATTAAAATTATTTTGATAATTTGAAAATATTTAAACTATCTTTCAAGTATGAGAAACAGAGATCCTACTTATTTTTGTAACAAAATTATTCTCATAATTTGAAAACAATTAAACTATCTTTGAAGTATGAGAAACAGAGATCCTACTTATATTTTTTAAAAAATTATGTTTAAAATTTCAAAACATTTAAACTATCAATCAACTATCAGAAATAGAGATCCTACTTGTTTTTGTATTAAAATTATTTTGATAATTTGAAAACATTTAAACTATCTTTCAAGTTTGAGAAATAGAGATCCTACATAGTTTTCTTAAAAAAATATTAATAAAATTTAAAACATTTAAACTATCAATTAACTATAAAAAACAGAAATCCTACTTATTTTTGTAATAAAATTATTGTCATAATTTGAAAACATTTAAACTATCTTTCACGTTTGAGAAACAGAGATCCTACTTATTTTTCTTAAAAAAATATTTATAAAATTTAAAACATTTAAACTATCACTTAACTATCAAAAACAGAGATCCTACTTTTTTTTGTAATAAAATTATTGTCATAATTTTAAAACATTTAAACTATCTTTCAATTACAGAAACAGAAATCAAACTTACTTTTCTTGAATTTTTTTTTTAAAATTTCAAAACATTTAAACTATCAATCAACTATTAGAAACAGAGATCCTACTAATTTTTGTAATAAAATTATTATATAATTTTAAAACGTTTAAACTATCTTTCAAGTATCACAAACAGAGATCCTACTAACATTTTTTAACAAGTTATTTTCATAATTTGAAAACATTTAAACCGTGTTTCAAGTATTAGAAACAGAAATCAAACTTACTTTTCTTGAAAAAATTTTTTAAAATTTCAAAAATTTAAACTATCAATCAACTATCAGAAACAAAGATCCTACTAATTTTTGTAAAAAAATTATTTTATAATTTTAAAACGTTTCAACTATCTTTCAAGTATCACAAACAGAGATCCTACTAACATTTTTTAACATGTTATTTTTATAATTTGAAAACATTTAAACTATCTTTCAAATATGAGAAACAGAGATCCTACTTAGTTTTCTCTAAAAATTATTTTTTAAATTTTACAACATTTAAACTATGAATCAACTATCGGAAACATAGATCCTACTTATTTTTGTATTAAAATTATTTTGATAATTTGAAAACATTTAAACAATCTTTCAAGTATGACAAACATAGATCCTATTTATTTTTCTAACAAAATTATTCTCATAATTTGAAAACAATTAAACTATCTTTCAAGTATGAGAAATAGAGATCCTACTTACATTTTTTAAAAAAATATTTTTAAAATTTTAAAACATTTAAAACTATCAATCAACAATCAGAAACTGAGATCCTACTTATTTTGTATTAAAAATTATTGTCATAATTTGAAAACATTTAAACTATCTTTCAAGTATGAGAAACAAAGATCCTACTTACTTTTCTTAAGAAAATTATTTTTTAAATTTTACAACATTTAAACTATGAATCAACTATCATAAACATAGATCCTACTTATTTTTGTATTAAAATTATTTTGATAATTTCAAAACATTTAAACTATCAATCAACTATCACAAACAGAGATCCTACTTATTTTTGTAACAAAATTATTATCATAATTTGAAAACAATTAAACTATCTTTCAAGTATGAGAAACAGAGATCCTACATATATTTTTTAAAACATTATTTTTAAATTTTCAAAACGTTTAAACTATTAATCTACTATCAGAAACAGAGATCCTACTCTTTTTGTATTAAAATTATTTTGATAATTTGAAAACATTTAAACTATCTTTCAAGTTTGAGAAGTGGAGATCCTACATAGTTTTCTTAAAAAAATATTTATAAAATTTAAAACATTTAAACTATCACTTAACTATCAAAACAGAGATCATACTTATTTTGTAATAAAATTATTGTCAAAATTTGAAAACATTTAAACTATCTTTTAAGTATCAAAAACAGAAATCAAACTTACTTTTCTTGAAAAATTATCAATAAACTATCACAAACAGAAGATCCTACATATATTTTTTTAAAACATTATTTTTTAAATTTTCAAAACGTTTAACTATTAATCAACTATCAGAAACAGAGATCCTACTTGTGTTTGTATTAAAATTATTTTGATAATTTCAAAACATTTAAATTATCAATCAACTATCACAAACAGAGATCCTACTTATTTTTGTAACAAAATTATTCTCATAATTTGAAAACATTTAAACTATCTTTCAAGTTTGAGAAGTAGAGATCCTACATAGTTTTCTTAAAAAAATATTTATAAAATTTAAAACATTTAAACTATCACTTAACTATCAAAAATAGACATCATACTTATTTTTGTAATAAAATTATTGTCAAAATTTGAAAACATTTAAACTATCTTTCAAGTATCAAAAACAGAAATCAAACTTACTTTTCTTGAAAAATTATTTTTAAAATTACAAAACATTTAAACTATCAATAAACTATCAGAAACAGAGATCCTACTTACTTTTCTTAAAAAAATATTTTTAAAATTTCAAAACATTTAAACTATGAATCAACTATCAGAAACAGAGATCCTACTTCTTTTTGTAATAAAATTATTGTCATAATTTGAAAACATTTAAACTATATTTCAAGTATGAGAAACAAAGATCCTACTTACTTTTCTTAAAAAAATTATTTTTAAAATTTCACAATATTTAAACTATTAATCAACTATCAGAAACAGAGATCCTACTTATTTTTGTAACAAAATTATTCTCATAATTTGAAAACAATTAAACTATTTTTTAAAACATTATTTTTAAATTTTCAAAACGTTTAAACTATTAATCAACTATCAGAAACAGAGATCCTACTTGTTTTTGTATTAAAATTATTTTGATAATTTGAAAACATTTAAACTATCTTTCAAGTTTGAGAAATAGAGATCCTACATAGTTTTCTTAAAAAATATATTAATAAAATTTAAAACATTTAAACTATCAATTAACTATCAAAAACAGAGATCCTACTTATTTTTGTAATAAAATTATTGTCATAATTTGAAAACATTTAAACTATCTTTCAAGTATGAGAAACAAAGATCCTACTTACTTTTCTTAAAAAAATTATTTTTAAAATTTCACAATATTTAAACTATGAATCAACTATCAGAAACAGAGATCCTACTTGTTTTTGTATTAAAATTATTTTGATAATTTGAAAAGATTTAAACTATCTTTCAAGTATGAGAAACAGAGATCCTACTTATTTTTGTAACAAAATTATTGTCATAATTTGAAAACATTTAAACTATGTTTCAAGTATGAGAAACAAAGATCCTACTTACTTTTCTTAAAAAATTATTTTTAAAATTTCAAAACATTTAAACTATGAATCAACTATCAGAAACAGAGATCCTACTTATTTTTGTATTAAAATTATTTTGATAATTTGAAAACATTTAAACAATCTTTCAAGTATGAGAAACAGAGATCGTACTGATTTTTGTAACAAAATTATTCTCATAATTTGAAAACAATTAAACTATCTTTCAAGTATGAGAAACAGAGATCCTACTTATATTTTATAAAACATTATTTTTAAAATTTTGAAACATTTAAACTATCAATCAACAATCAGAAACTGATATCCTACTTATTTTTGTACTAAAATTATTGTCATAATTTGAAAACATTTAAACTATCTTTCGAGTATGAGAAACAGAGATCCTACTTACTTTTCTTAAAAAAATTATTTTTAAAATTTCACAATATTTAAACTATGAATCAACTATCAGAAACAGAGATCCTACTTGTTTTTGTATTAAAATTATTTTGATAATTTGAAAAGATTTAAACTATCTTTCAAGTATGAGAAACAGAGATCCTACTTATTTTTGTAACAAAATTATTGTCATAATTTGAAAACATTTAAACTATGTTTCAAGTATGAGAAACAAAGATCCTACTTACTTTTCTTAAAAAATTATTTTTAAAATTTCAAAACATTTAAACTATGAATCAACTATCAGAAACAGAGATCCTACTTATTTTTGTATTAAAATTATTTTGATAATTTGAAAACATTTAAACAATCTTTCAAGTATGAGAAACAGAGATCGTACTGATTTTTGTAACAAAATTATTCTCATAATTTGAAAACAATTAAACTATCTTTCAAGTATGAGAAACAGAGATCCTACTTATATTTTATAAAACATTATTTTTAAAATTTTGAAACATTTAAACTATCAATCAACAATCAGAAACTGATATCCTACTTATTTTTGTACTAAAATTATTGTCATAATTTGAAAACATTTAAACTATCTTTCGAGTATGAGAAACAGAGATCCTACTTACTTTTCTTAAAAAAATATTTTTAAAATTTAAAAATATTTAAATTATCAATCAACTATCAGAAACAAAGATTCTACTTATTTTTGTAATAAAATTATTGTCATAATTTGAAAACATTAAAACTATCTTTCAAGTATGAGAAACAGAGATCCTACTTAGTTCTCTTAAAAATATATTTTTAAAATTTCAAAACATTTAAACTATCAATCAACTATCACAAACAGAGATCCTACTTATTTGTGTAATAACATTATTCTCATAATTTAAAAACAATTAAACTATCTTTCAAGTATGAGAAACAGAGATCGTACTTTTATTTTTTAAAACATTATTTTTAAATTTTCAAAACGTTTAAACTATTAATCAA
>CAXHTJ010001157.1:0-40842 GCA_964019445.1 Populus tremula
TTTTGTTATTGTGATTCTCTTTTTTTTTTTTTTTCATGTATCTTGTTTTTTGCTACCTTCTGGTTAGCCCTTTCAATATATCGACTTATTCCAAAAAAAAGTATTGTTGTTCAATTGAACTTTTAAAGATTTTTTTAAATTTTTTTTTGTTTAAAATTATTTTTTTTTATGTTTTTGAATTATTTTAATATATTGATTTAAAAAAATCAATTAAAAAATAAAAAATTATATATTATTTTAATATACTTTTAAACAAAAAAAACACTTTGAAAAAAATCTCTATCCCTCTTAGACAAGTTTCCTTTGTAGTTAATTTAATTGCAATACTTTTAAAAAAACAACAACTAAAAAAAATGTTAAGAGATTATAGACAAGAATTTAAATATACAATATGTTTGGAACCACCTAATTAATTAAATTCCTCTAAGAGATTTTAATAAAATCATATTTCGAATCATTTTTAATGTTAAGAATTGGATTTTTAATGAAATTTAATTTCTAAAAACAATATAAAATAAACCAAAGGCCATCCCTTTTGATTTACTACACTTAATAGAAGAAATTAATTTCAAAACTAGCTTTTCTCAAATACTCACCTACCCTTCTTGTTTTTTAGAGACATTTGAAAGAATAAGATTAATGGTGTTTTAAAAAATCAACTCATCTATAATGTTTCTATTATTTGACCCAATTCATCAGAGTCAAATAATATGAATATTACAGATATCAGTGAATCGAAAAACTTAATAAATAGGCATCACAGTCTAGTGCAATTTGAGATTTTTGAAAAACGTTCAACTCAACTTCACTTGTATAATTCAATAAAGTAACCCGAGTCTTTGGTATAAGTAATATATTTTCTTTTCTTTTTATTTTTTTCCTCTCTTGCCTTTACACTCACAGCCACCTCTTCTTATCTTAATCTCTTTCCCTTCTCTATATTCCCCACTTTTAAAGAAACTATAGTTGTTGTTTTTTTTAAGTCTGATATGATAAAGTGATGATGTATTTTACAATTCTAGTCTTTTTAGTAACTAAGAGATGATGAGAAAATAAGTGAAAATTTCATGAATCAAGATTGAACTTTTATTTTCTTAGTCAAATTATAGTTTCTTCCTTATTGTCTGTCCTTGCATCATATTACACTTAAACTATTTAATAAAATATTTAACTTGAGTTTTGTTTTGTTTTATTTTGTTTTTATATGAAAATTGTGATAATTTTTATGTATTTCAAGGATCTTATAAAGTTCCAACAATTGCATCCTGATATTTTTTTTGCTGCTACAATGAAATTCATGTATAGAGGAGCATCATCATTATCAATCGGGATTCCAAAACCTCACAGAGTCAACCAATGTAAATCTTAGAATACCTACCCTATCCTCTCTTGAGCGTGGCAAACGCGTTGACTTTAATCTACTTTAAAGGGGAGAACATCTCATCTCAAGTTGGTGGAATATTGACCCTGTTGTGACGCGGACTGAGGGGAAAGGTTTAGGGTGGTAGAACCCTTCATCCATCTTATAACAACGGTGTCGCGTCACAATCATCTCTTGCTGTAAGATCTAATTATGCTTCCTTTTTTGCTTTCAATTAAATTAAGGTCAAATTAAAACAGTAGTATTTCAAGATAATAGCAGAGCATCAGTGAATATGTTCCGTGATCATGGGCAAGAGGCTTATAATTGAGGAACAAGCTGGATTGAAAAGAATCGAATACTACCATGTAATGTCACCGCTAAGTCTAGTGATCATTATTCTATCGTTTACTATAAATGGACACTATGAGAACCAAGACTCATTACCCCATTTGAGCATGAACTTGAGAAGAGAGGTCTAACATGAAGATGAAGAGTCTTGTTTGGTAGCCAAGGACGATGAAGAGAGGTCTAACTTTAGATGAATATACAAGTTAGTTCCCAGGCAATCGTCAGCTTGACTACCATGACAGGCAGCTCTTCATGCTTTCCTAAAGACGCTGTTCCTTGCATGCTTTCCAGTGTTCTGCAAACCTCTGTAGCACACAGGATAAGGCTTGGCACTGGTTTGATCGAGTATAAATTCGAGACGATAGCCTTACATGAAGATAAGAGCTTGTTTGGTAGCCAAGGACGCCTTGTCCGCCACCATCTTAGTTAGGTCCAGTATAACATTACTGGGCACCTTCTATTTGGTTTTGGGCAAGCACCTTGGCTAACTGACAAGCTCTTATCAATCATGCTAGGCTCTTTTTCTCTTCTCCGATCCTTATAACTTTACCGTTCTGCATGATAATTAACAGGTTACATTGTGTTAACAATCGAGCACTGATCAGTTAGACTGTATGTTCAATTTGTTGTCGACTTTTAACTCATTTTTCATCTTCTAGGCCAGTTTCTGCTTGAAATATAGTTTTGGTTTTTTCTCAGTTATTGATTAGCGTATTGACTGTCATTATTTTGTTCTTGAATCTTGTTGTAGATGTGTAGCGTCGCGGAGAAAACATTCACTCTCAAAATCGAACTCATACGGCGAATGTGGGGAGACAAGGAATTTTTGTCTTTTATGAGTGGAAAAATTGGAATGGGAGTCGTCACCTAGTATTTGATCACTAAGAACCCTAACTGGTCACAGATATCAGGTACGGAGACTGGTTGCGTAAAGAGAATGTTATAGCACCCCAAATATGCCCTATCTAAGGGAGGCTGCATTGTTTAATTGTCTGATAAAATCTAAGGTCTTGTTGCGTTTTCTAGTTGTTGTTTCGTCTAAGGTTTAAGAAAAGTCCTCCTCGGTAAGGAGATCCTTATCTTATCGGATAAAACCTAAGTGTTCTGACGTCAACAAAAGAATTTAATATCCGGAATGCATCTTACGTATAAGGTTGTAAACCCATATATTAAAAGAAAAAAAAACAAATTAATTTTTTTTTGAATTTTTGAAATATTTGCCTAGTTCTCGTGGCTTTAATAAACTGGTTATGAAAGCCAAAAATGCATGTTAATACATATTTTTTTGAAATTTTCTTTGTTATATGAAAATACAATATGATGAATTTTTATTTTTATTTTTGAGAGACTTGGTTGTATGCATGAATACAAAAACATGTTTTATTATTATTATTATTTAATGTCTTGACAAAAACCAGGTATTTTAATACCAGATTTATATCTTTACAGTATAAAAATACAAACCGATATTGATCAAAATGAAGTAAAAAAATTTTGCGGAAAATCACATATTTTTTTTAAAATAATTTTAGAAGAAATTTTTTTTTTCGGGCTGGGCCCAGCAGACCTAACCAGGTCACTAGCCCGAACCAGTGACCCGACTGGGCAAGAAATCACGCATGCAATCTCCTTTTTACTGTTCAAGTGAATTATATTTCACTTGAACAGTAAACATTAACAATGAAAACAAAACTGCATGTTGTGATCAAAACGCAAAGTGAGAGAAGCTTACCTGGTAACTGAGACCAACAGAAATGACGTGCTAAAACTTTGGCTCACAATCAGTAGTATCTAGGGGTGTTCACGGTTCAGTTCGGTTCAGTTTAGACCTAAAAAATCAAACGAACCGAATTAAAGTATTCTTGTTAAAAATTAACCGGACCGGACAGGAAACCGGTTCAAACCGAACCGGTCCAGTTCGATTAAATCCGGTTTTTTTAGCGGTTTAGAAGTTGGTTTTTTTTTTTAAATTGGCTTAGCCTTCTTTAAAAGCAAACTGTAACTTGCAGTTAGCCTTCTTTCATAACTTTCACAGTTCAAAGATGTAGGCGAGTCGGAATTTGAAGTAAGCCATTAATATTTTCCATCTTACCAAACAATCGTTTTGTTTGACCCAAAAATTCCTCTGACTCCAAATTCTGCAATATTAAAAGCATTGAAATCAACAAACAACCATCCATGCTTGATATGTGGTAGGTCATGGATATTTGCTTTCTCATCAGTCAAAGGATGCAGAAATAGTATATTTTTAATAAATGGTATAACCCCCAACCCGGCCCCAATTATATTTTTTGTAGGATAGTTAAATTCACTCGGTCTGCTTTCAATGTGCTCACTTTCTGGGTGGATCCAAATTGTACTAGTCCTTGTGATTCCACGGAGATTACTGCAATTGCCTGCAAATGGGAATTAATAGTCAATACAAATGATCAGGGTGTTGGATGAAGAAAAGGGATACACAAAGCTCGGATGAATTTCAAGAGGAATATCATAAAAAGAAAATGAGTTATAAAAGTAAAGTTTTGCGTTCCAACATGCAGTGCCTTTATTCCAAAAGAAAATTGGCGATGAATTTCAAAATCATCCTGCAAGAAAAGGAAATTTTCAGGCAAGGAGAAACTAGTTAGCTAACATTCAAGAATTTTGGGCAATTTCAAAAAGAAAGAAAAGAAAAGAAAAACAAAGAAAAATATTTTCAATGACATCTAGCACATGAGTGAATGGTAAAGAAGAAGAAAAGGACGAAGCACCTGGAATATATCTTGACCTCAAATAGAGGCAATAGAATTCCAGCCTCCATCACTAGCATCTGAGAAAATCCACTAGTGCTTTCCAGTGAAAGCAGCTTGACAATTCTGAATTAGACCATGACAACAACATTAACCCTATTAAAGTTTCTTTTAAAGCTTGGAATAGAAATCATTGAAAAAATGGTCGAAAGGTTGTCTTATGGAAATTTACAAAGAACAATTGAGGAAAAATCAGTGTATATCTGAAACAGAATATCACATAAAGCTTAGCCTTCACCTAGCATGTGGCCCTCTGAAAGCATATTGTTAACTGCAACTCCCATTTCCTCTTCATAGTATGCATCTTTCATGGTCAACAACCTGGTCACATCTCAAAAAGACAGATGAAGGGGGCAAAAAGTGTGGGTTGTTTACTTATTGATCGGCTAGAGAAGAGACAGATGAAGGGGGCAAGAGGCAGAGAGTATGAAAATTGAAGGGGAAAGGAAGAAGAACTGGTCTGGTGTGGGCAGCGGTTTCAAAAGTAAATTCTAATGTCATTTAGGTTTAGGTTTATTGTACTGTTTATACTAGGTTGTTTTTAACTTTATTTTATGGGTGGACCGGTTCGGTTCACCGGTTTCAGTGGCAAAACCGAAACTGAACCGAACCGGAAAGATTTCTAGTTTTAGCAATCAGTTTAATCGGTTTTTCATCTCGGTTCGGTTTTTCCGATTAATTTTCATCGGTTTTTTTGGTTACTCGGTTTTTTTGAACACCTCTAGTAGTAACTGGTTCTGAGGAAGACGAAGACGATGGCAACACTGGTTTGGTGTCTGTTTATATATATTGCTTCCTTCTGTTGATGTTGTTTAGAGACAGTGAAAAAATGATGAAGATGAATACGTGATGTGCTATTTCTTCTGTATTTTCTTGTTTTCGACTGAGTTCTTCTCCCCTATCCTTTTTCTTTTTTTCCTCTGTTCTGCTCTCGTCTTTCCTCCTCTGTTCTGCTCTCCTTTCTCTGTCATCCCCTCATTGTCTCGTTGTCTTCCCTCCTTTTGTTCTTTCTTTCTTTCTGTCGCGTCTGCCTCCTTTTCATTGTGCAGTGCTGATGCAGTTGTGATGGAGAATGGCAACGGTTCTTCCCCTGTTTTAAAACACGCTCTTCCCTGTTTTCATATCTTTCCCGTCTTCTTCTTTCTCAGTTCCTTTATGTCTCGTTCTTTAATAATTATGTAATTAAGCCCCTGATTTGGCAAAATCAACTCTTTAAAATTATAATTGGATCCTAGAACTTTAATTTCATCCAAAAGCCTAAATTGACCTAAAAATCTATTTTTCTTGCAATCAAACCCTTCGTTATAGCCCATGAAACTTGGTGTTTAGTATTGTTGTTGAATTGAACTTTTAAAGATTTTTTAAAATTGTTTTTAGTTTTAAATTATTATTATTTTTTATGTTTTTGAATTATTTTAATGTGTTAATTTTTTAAAATAAATTAAAAAAATATAATTTTAATATATTGTTAAGAGAACAAATAACAACAAAATAAAAAAAAATGTTAAGAGATTATAGACAAGAATTTAAATATACAATATGTTCGGAACCACCTAATTAAATTCCTCTAAGAGATTTTAATAAAATATCATACTTCAAATCATTTTTAATGTTAAAAATTGGATTTTTAATGAAATTTAATCTCTAAAAACATTACAAAATACACTAGAGGCCATCCCTTTTGATTTAAAGAAATTAATTTCAAAAGTAGCGTTTTTCAAATACTCATTACATCTTAACTGTTTGATAAAATATTTAACTGTGATTTTTTTTAATATATGAAAATTATGATAGTGTTTATATTGTCCTTAATTTATGCATTTTATGGGTTTTATCAAGTTCTAACAATTACAACCTAATATTTTTTTTCAAAATCATCGAAAATAAAAGAATAATAATATGTTCGATCCATGGATATCTATAATAAAAATTTTACCCAGTTGGATATATCCACCCCATTCCAAGTTCAAAAAAAAATTGAATAGGTCTGATTACCTTAAATTTTAATGGATGAATTAATTTGCTTACTTGGTGGAATGAAACTCAACAAAAACTAAAACCAGTGGTTACTGCTTAAAATGCAGAGAACTGCCTAGAAATAATTAAGAAAGTGATGAGCAAAGGACTTGTCCTGGAGAGATTTTGAACAAATCAGAATTAGTAAGCAAGAACAACCATTACTGAGATCTCCTCATTTAGAGCAGAAATGCTGTCGTCTTTTCCTTTTCTTAATCACTTAAATATTTGTAACTCTATCCAAGATAACTCGATTCGAATAATTCACAAATCCTGATCTTCATGTCGGAGAAATCTACTCAAATATTTTTGGTTCGCATTTATTGTATGAACATCCCCTTTAAGAAATTCTACTTCTACAATTCGATACTTGCTGCCGCAATGCATGCATGTATAGAGCATCGTCATTATCAGCAACACGCTCAATCGAGATTCCAAAACCTCACAGAGTCAACCAATGTAAATCGTAGAATACCTATCCTATCCTCTCTTGAGCGTGGCAAACGCGTTGACTTTAATCTACTTTAAAGGGGAGAACATCTCATCTCAAGTTGGTGGAATATTGACCCTGTCGTGAAGCGGAGTGAGGGGAAAGGTTTAGGGTGGTAGAACCCTTCATCCATCTTATAACAACGGTGTCGCGTCACAATCATCTCTTGCTGTAAGATCTTATGCTTCCTTTTTTGCTTTCAATTAAATTAAGGTCAAATTAAAACAGTAGTATTTCAAGATAATAACAGAGCATCAGTGAATATGTTCCATGATCATGGGCAAGAGGCTTATAATTGAGAAACATCAGCTGGATTGAAAAGAATCGAATACTACCTGTAATGTCACCGCTAAGTCTAGTGATCCTTATTCTATCGTTTACTATAAATGGACACTATGAGAACCTAGACTCATTACCCCATTTGAGCATGAACTTGAGAAGAGAGGTCTAACATGAAGATGAAGAGTCTTGTTTGGTAGCCAAGGACGATGAAGAGAGGTCTAACTTTAGATGAATATACAAGTTAGTTCCCAGGCAATCGTCAGCTTGACTACCATGACAGGCAGCTCTTCATGCTTTCCAGTGTTCTGCAAACCTCTGTAGCACTGCTTTGATCGAGTATAAATTCGAGACGATAGCCTTACATGAAGATAAGAGCTTGTTTGGTAGCCAAGGACGACTTGCCCCCCACCATCTTAGTTGGGTCCAGTATAACATTACTGGGCACCTTCTATTTGGTTTTGGGCAAGCACCTTGGCTAGCTGACAAGCTCTTATCAATCATGCTGGGCTCTTTTTCTCTTCTCCAATCCTTATAACTTTGCCGTTCTGCATGATAAAGAAAATTTCATTTATTTTTTAAATAATAAAGGAAATGAACAGAAACTCTATACTGCGTTGCCATTTCAATATAATAATATTGTTTTGTTTTCTTGGTTTACAAAAATTGTTTTGTTTTATATTTAATTTTTAAATTTTATAATTTTTATTTTATTTAAAATAATTATTTTAAAATAATATTTCTAATATGCCAAATCATGCATAATATTTTTAGATGGGTCATAACCTGGCAGTGCGAGACAATGAGCAAAGATCATTCTTTCATTGGCTGTGGTGATTCCATAAAGCCTCCATGCACATTCCCTTCAGATTCTGATGGCTGCCCATATTCTTACAAGCCTCACTGTGGGCAAGATGGACCTGTCTTCGTCATTATGATTGAGAATGATAAGGTTAGGCTCCTTCCATGTGTGGTTTAATGTAATGAGAAGCTTGGCTCATAATAGGTACTAGGGGTTGCGGCTTCTCCAGTCAAAGTGAGTGACTATTGAATTCATGTCTCAGAAGCTGTTGATGCAGAAGCTGCTGATGAAGAAACAGTCGATGTTGAATCCGCTGATGTGGAAGTTGATATGAGTTTTAGTTTTAATAAAACACTAACTATTTGAATTTGTCAATTTTTGTTAGGATAGATGTAGTCCTTTTGTTTAGTTATTATCCTTTGAATTCTGTTACGTAACAACAGGAGATAATGTTGCTGTTACTTGCCTTTAAAGCTTTACTTTTCAATGTTTTCCATCAAGCATGCATGATCAATAAAACAGTGAAGTTAAACAAGAAGTCGATATTTGTTCTCTTTTACATCCAATTCTTTGAGTTAGAAAGCTGGAACTGAGAGAAAAATAAGCTTAAATTTCAAGAGAATGCTACTGTTGATGACATGAGGAGCACTTCAGGTTATTGTTTTAGTTTTGGTTCTGCCATTTTTTCATGGAGTTTAAAGAAGCAAGAAGTCATTGCTCAATTCACAGCTGAGGCAGAGTATGTTGTTGCTACTGCTGCCATGAATCAGGCTCTTTGGATTAGAAAGTTAATGGTTGATCTACAGATGGAGCAAAAGGAAAGCACACAAATACTTGTAGACAATCAAGCTGCAATTGCAATGTTATATTTTTTTATTATTATTCACTTAGTTTCATATCATTCGTGTTTCTATTTATATTATCTTTTATTGATTTAAATTGCTGAGGGGTTGACCAAGAGAAGATGCCTATCGTGACTGAGAAGAGTCCGTCTGCATAGCCAAGGAGACTGCCCAAAACAACCAAGTATGAGGTTGCAAATTGGAAACGCTCACGATACATATTGTGGGCAAGTCGTCCTTGGCTACAAACAAGACTCTTATCTTCATGTAAGGCCATCATCTCACTGGTGTCTGGAGGAAGAAGAAGGTGAAGGCGTAGCGTGAGAGGAAAGAGCCTGTCAAGTTAGCCAAGCTGATGACTGTCTGGGAACCCCAATGAGGGATCAAACTAGTATATTTATCTCGGCGACACCTCATTTTGGAAGCAGGCAAATCATCCATGGCTACTAAACAAGACCCCTATGTTCATGCTCTGTTTGGCCTCTCTTCTCAAATATTCATGCTCTATTTTGAATTCGAGTTTCTCATGCTGTCTGTCTCTATATTGTTTTTAGTTTTAAATTATTATTCTTTTATGTTTTTGAATTATTTTAATGTGTTGATTTTTTAAAATAAATTAAAAAAATTATTTTAATATATTGTTAAGAGAACAAATAACAACAAAATATACAATATGTTTGGAACCACCTAATTAAATTCCTCTAAGAGATTTTAATCAAATATCATATTTCAAATCATTTTTAATGTTAAGAATTGGATTTTTAATGAAATTTAATCTCTAAAAACAATACAAAATAAACTAGAGGCTATCCCTTTTGATTTACTACACTAAATAGAAAAAAATTAATTTCAAAAGTAACTTTTTCTTAAATACTCATCTGCCCTTCTTGTTTTTTAGAGACATTTGAAGGAATAAGATTGATGGTGTTCAAAAAAATCAACTCATCTGTAATGTTTGCATTATTGGACCTAACCCATCATAATCGAATAATATGGATATTACATATGTCAATGGATTAAAAAAACATAATAAATAAGTATTCCAGGTCAGATTTTTGAAAAACATTCAACTCAACCACAATCGTATAACTCATATAAGTAACCATGGTCTTTGATATAAGTAATATTTTTCCTTATCTCTTTTTTTTTTTTTTTATCTTTTGCCTTTACACTCATATCCACCTCTTCTTATCTTAATCTCTTTCCCTTCTTTATATTCCCCACTTTTAAAGAAACTGTTGTTGTTCCTTTTGAAGTTTGATATGATAAATTGATAATGCATTTTACAATTTTAGTCTTTTTAGTAACAAAGAAACCATGAGAAAATAAGGAAAAATTTCAAGAATCAAGATTGAACTTTTATTTTCTTAGTAAATTATAATCTCTTTCTAATAATCTATCATTACATTATTGATAAAATGCTTGACTGTGATTTATATATATATATATATATGGAAATTGTGATAGTGTTTATATTATCCCTAATTTATGCATTTCATGGGTCTTATCAAGTTCCAACAATTGTAACATAATAATTTCTTTTTTAGAATCGTCATATGTTCAATCTATGGATATGGATATCTATAATAAAAGTTTTACCTAGCCCTATATATCCAGCCCATTCAAAGTTAAAAAAAATATAAAATTGAATAGGTTGGATTAACTTAAATTTTAATAAATTAACTTAAAACATATAAATGGATGGATTTGCTTACTTGGTAGAATGAAACTTGACAAAAAAATGAAACCAAGGGCCTTTGTGTCGACGTGGGTAGTGGGTTTTGGTTGCCGGATTTTTGGAGATTGTGAGGTGGGGCTGTCTGCAAGAGATTTTTGAACAAATCAGAATTAGATAAGCAAGAACAACCATTACTGAGATCTGCTCATTTAGAGCACAAATGCTGTCGTCTTTTCCTTTTCTTAATCACTTAAATATTTGTAACTCTATCCAAGATAACTCGATTCGAATAATTCTCAAATCCTGATCTTCATGTAGGAGAAATCTACTCAAATATTTTTGGTTCGCATTTATTGTATGAACATCCCCTTTAAGAAATTCTACTTCTACAATTCGATAGTTGCTGCCGCAATGCATGCATGTAAAGAGCATCATCATTATCAGCAACACGCTCAATCGGGATTCCAAAACCTCACAGAGTCAACCAATGTAAATCGTAGAATACCTATCCTATCCTCTCTTGAGCGTGGCAAACGCGTTGACTTTAATCTACTTTAAAGGGGAGAACATCTCATCTCAAGTTGGTGGAATATTGACCCTGTTGTGAAGCGGAGTGAGGGGAAAGGTTTAGGGTGGTAGAACCCTTCATCCATCTTATAACAACGGTGTCGCGTCACAATCATCTCTTGCTGTAAGATCTTATGCTTCCTTTTTTGCTTTCAATTAAATTAAGGTCAAATTAAAACAGTAGTATTTCAAGATAATAGCAAAGCATCAGTGAATAGGTTCCGTGATCATGGGCTAGAGGCTTATAATTGAGAAACAACAGCTGGATTGAAAAGAATCGAATACTACCATGTAATGTCACCGCTAAGTCTAGTGATCATTATTCTATCGTTTACTATAAATGGACACTATGAGAACCTAGACTCATTACCCCATTTGAGCATGAACTTGAGAAGAGAGGTCTAACATGAAGATGAAGAGTCTTGTTTGGTAGCCAAGGACGATGTTGCCTGTTCCCACAATGAGGTGCCTAACTTTAAATTCGAGACGATAGCCTTACATGAAGATAAGAGCTTGTTTGGTAGCCAAGGACGACTTGTCCTCCACCATCTTAGTTGGGTCCAGTATAATATTACTGGGCACCTTCCATTTGGTTTTGGGCAAGCACCTTGGCTAACTGACAAGCTCTTATCAATCATGCTAGGCTCTTTTTCTCTTCTCCAATCCTTATAACTTACCGTTCTGCATGGTAATTAGCAGGTTACATTGTGTTAACAATCGAGCACTGATCAGTTAGACTGTAACTGATCTTTAAATTTGTTGTCGACTTTTAACTCATTTTTCATCTTCTAGGCCAGTTTCTGCTTGAAATATAGTTTTGGTTTTTTCTCAGTTATTGATTAACGTATTGACTGTCATTATTTTGTTCTGGAATCTTTTTAAGGTTATGATGATCCAAGCTTTCACTTGTCTTCTCTTTTTAAGGTTCTTTTTAGATTCATCATGTTCTCTTCCAATAGAGACAATGCGTGATTCCACATGTCAGCAGTGGTGATGTTGCAAGTTTCTGAGGGCTGCCAAGATTACCAAGCTGTGGGAAGATTTCCAACAATCCCCAACCAACAACAACAACATTGAAATATTGACATGAAGTTGTGTGGTTTGCCAAAAGAATTGAGCTAGCTATCAAGATGGGAAAGATTGAAGGCTCTGCCGTGGATTCCAGAACTGTGAAGAGAGTTTGAATCAGAAGATGACTCTCAATTGAGAAACCTCAATTATTTTGCCAAGTCAGGTCTTGCCATACCATCAACTTCTCAAATGTCTTTGCCAAGATTGACATCCATCTGCCACTCAAGTTTGTCGACCAGCATCTATTAGATTCCAGACTTGTTACCCCAACTTCGACAAATTGCATCCAACCACCGTGGCATAATTCAACTGAGAAATGAATATCACGGTGGGTTCCTGAGCCATTTTAGTTGAACAGATACAAGAGTTTCAAGAATCGAGCTCAGTTTGTGAAAGATGATGTCATCGATCATTTTATAACCAGAACATCCTCGGAATGACTAGTGATCGAAATTGACTCGGTGAAACACAAATATCGCCAGAGTAGCTAATCTATGAAAGGTGTTGATCTATCAATCATTTTTGTTATGGATTTTGTCATCTTGCATTTTTGTTTGGGATCATATCTCATCCTTTAACAAAACATGTCTTTTCATTGTCTCTTTGTTGTTTTGAAAGCATGAGATGTTTATTTCAAAGTGTATTTGGAAAAAAAAATCTAGCAAACTCCAACATGCAAAATTAAGGCTAGTCATTCCTAAAAGATTAAAAGGTTTTGATTACAGAAATGACTCGATGCTTGAAAATGACATGAGGTGACCAAATAATTTTGAAATCATACCTCCTGAAACTGAACCACGCTTCATATAGCTAAGTTTTAGCAGTATGCATAATGACATGTAGTGGATTCGGTAGCTATGGACTCGTGAATCATTGATTCTGACAAGTCTAAATCATTACACTAGACGAGGTCAAAATTTATCGGTTCTAACAGACCTTACTGGAAATGAGAAAAGGCTATCTTTGTTATCCTTTCATATTTCTTGAAAAATTATCCCTTGCAGTCCCATTTTAAGCCTTGTAAAATATTTTCTTTCAAAAAAAAACCCTGACTAGGATCACACCCCACACTGGGGAAAAATGAGAGATATTTTGAAGACACTGATAAAATTTATGGATAAAAGAAAGGCTTAGAACAAAAGTTCACTTATTGAGAAAGGGCTAGAAGAAGAAAAGCCATAGATTAAGGGCCATCCAAGAAAACCTTAAGGAAGGCTATGAAAAAGCAAAAAAAAAATGGAAAAGAAGGAGAATGCCTATCAATTCTAAGAGGGGTAAAAGAGATTTCAATTGAAGAAAGACACAGCAAATCCCAAAAGTAAAAAAATTCGAGCTTCATATATGTTGGTGTGTCTAGGATAAAGCCTCTAATATCTTCAAAAGATTAATCTTACAACGAGACATTTCTGTTTTCAAAATACAAAACAATCAAGGACTGCATTGAATAACGTGTGTTCGGTCTTTGACCAAAGAAGCTTGATTTATGAAAGACCTGCAAAAAACCAACATCTCTTAATTCATCTCAACAACTAGACTTTGAATAGACATGATATGTGAAATATGAGATTTGATTCCAAAACAAGAAAGATTTTCAAACAAGAACATCAATTGAGTTTGCAAAATCCTTGACAAAAATGACATCAACATTTCTCAACACTCCTTGAAACATTGACCACCTGGGGGCAATACAGTGGACAATTAGAAGAAAAACAAACAACATTCAGATCAACTGGGGGGCAAAGAAAGAATCACATGATGAGTCGTTAAAGTCCATCAAAGTTATGTTTAGCATCTGACAATGAAAAAGAAAAACCTTCTTGAGTATAAACAGATGAACGAGCATTCATATCATTGCTGGGGGCAATGTTGTTCAAAGACAATCCAAGCAGCAATTGATGTTATCGCATAGTTACATTTGAATAAGTGTGGAATGATGCACCTATCGAGATTGACTGTGGGATGATCTATTTTGAAGCTCAAAGGTGCACTTCATCGCATGAATATGGGTGATAAAATGGATCAGTGATGATGCCAATGCATTTCTTTTCACGATCTGATTTGACAAGCTGAGAGGAATCCATATAGAAGAACATCGAGCTTACAATGATGAGCTTTTTACTGCAAAGCATGAGATCCATGTCTGGATGACTTGGCAGTTTCATGAAGGCTGGTGACCATATATACTTGAATGGTGTTTCAACCAAAGGCAAGTTCATGACTAATTAACAATCTTGATGGGTGTTGGCATGATGCACACAATCAATCAGAGGATAATTCTCAAAAGAATCCAGGAGATAAAATCCTTCATGATGAATCATGCAACACCACACTTGGAGGCATTGTCAAGCTTGATAAACAGCAAGAGCAGTAATCACCATGGACAGCCTAGGATGGGCACTGTACTTACAGCTGAGTGATGGTTATCACATGAATGAGCCACTACATGGAAAGAACAAAGAATGCTTTGGAATGCAAACAAAGGCACCCTATGACGATGGATCATCAAAGAGGGGGGGACCTATATTTCAAATCAGGTAAGGATGCATGCATGTCATCTAACCTTCAAGAATTGCACATACTTGTGATTTGTTGCAGGAAGATCCTCAATGAAGTCCAACAAGATTGTGGACAGAAAGAATCATTGAGTCGATAATAATAAAGAATCATCGGTTTAGATCCTGGAATGAGAAAAGAATGAGATGAACCCTACCAGTAGGAAAATCTCAAAGAAATAAGGAAATCAACCCTAGCATCAAGAGGAGTCTTCAAGTCAACCCTGCAATCAGGAAGCGCCATTTGTCAGCTTTATTCATGTCAGGACTTCGTCTGCCAAGTTTTTTTGTCAGGTAAGTCATATTCTTCCACTTGGGTAGGTCACCCATAACAATGAGACCATTTTTCTTTCCATTTGGGTAGGTCACCCATAAAAATGAGACCATTTTTCTTTTCCTCAGGGTAGGTCACCCATAACAATGAGACCAGTTTTTTTTAAAAAACAAATCTATGCATTTTCCTGGGTAGGTCACCCATAACAATGAGACCAGTTTTTTGAAAAAAAATCTTTGCATTTTCTTGGGTAGGTCACCTTTAACAATGAGACCACTTTTCTTTCTACTTGGGTAGGTCACCCATTATAATGAGATCGCTTTTTGTTTTTCATTTGGGTAGGTCACCCATACCAATCAGACCAATTCATATTTTGATCATTTTATTTGGGTAGGTCACCCATCACAATGAGACCATCATTGTTTCCATTTGGGTAGGTCACCCATCATAATGAGACCATCATTTTTTTCTGGGAAGGTCACCTGTCATAATGAAACCATCATCTTGCATCTGGGTAGGTCACCCATCATAATGAGACCATCATTTTGCATCTGGGTAGGTCACCCATAACAATGAAACCAATTCACATTTTCATCATTTTCTGGGTAGGTCACCCATAACAATGAGACCACTATCCACTTTCATCTGAGTAGGTCCCCATCATAATGAGACCATCATTTTTTTCACTTGGGTAGGTCACCCATCATAATAAGACCATCATCATTTTTGTTTGGGTAAGTCACCCATAACAATGAGACAACTTCATATTTTCATCACCATTCTTTCCGGATAGGTCACCTGTTGTCGATACACGACGTCGGGCGACGGCTCCGCTCATTTTTGTTTATTTAACAAAAAAGATTTGTTTAATTGGGGGAAATGAAAATTTTATTGGAGTCGCCATCTAGTAATTTGAGGGAACTAGAAATCCCAAATTAGACACTGGTTCCAAAAGATTCGGGTACTAGGTTAGTTATGATTAAGGGAAGGTAGACACCACCCTTAAAACATCCTTTCAAAAGAAAGGTTACCCTTACTTGTGTGTTTTTTTATTTGATTTAAATGCTATTATATTTTGAGCTTATTTGCAATTTTTTTTTTTTTTTAAATAGTTAACGTTGGTCCCTAAAAATAGGAGACACGTTAAAAAATGACATCAGTCCCTAAAAATAGGAGACTTGTCTAAAATGTTGACGTTTAACCCTAAAAAGGAGATTTACGTCTAAGTTACCAAAAAAACTATGGACATAATCCATATTGGTATTTAAACTTTTGACATCGGTCCTTTTATGAAAAAGAGACGTGTCGACGAACAGTATTTGTTTATAAAATTATTTTTATATCGTTGAGAAATGAGTATCCCATATTTGAGATTTGGGCTTTGGACTCACGAACGATAACATGATAGGATGGGTGTTGGACCCGCGTTGTTATTCCTTTCTTTTTTATTTTATTTTTTTGTTTGTTTTACAACATACAAGAAAATTTATACACAAAATAAAAAAAATGTTAGAAATCTAAAAACAAATTACCTAAGTGACAAGTATAGGTAAAATACTGAAATACCCTTGGATCTATCGGAAATTTACGAAAATGCCACTGGTGGCGCGTGTGGCTCACGCGCGGCTATTGTTGGTTGCGGCGAGCTTTTCAGGCGAGATTTCTGGCCAACCGATGGTCGTTTCTGGTAGATCTGAGGTCGAGGATTCTGTTGGTGGTGGTCTCGACGTCCGTTGATGGCTTACGAGGGAGAATCGATGACTTGAAGGTTCGGTGGCCGACGAAGATCGCGGCCTTTTTCCGGCCAGATGAGGCGGCGAAAACGATGAAAACCGCCGGGGTTTTGCTTTAAACGAGGGTAGCTACCTTTCTGTGGTGGTGCAGAGGCTTGAGATGGCCGGAAAGTGTAGATCGGATGAGAGAGGGAGTCGCCGACAAGAGGAGAGAGATGTTCTGAGATTTGCTACGGTGTGAACGCGTATACGGTGTACCGGTGCCTCGGAACACTGTGCGCCGTTAGATCTCGGATGAAACGATCGGATGGCTGTGATTGGCTAGATCTGCTGTTGATCGGACGGTATGGATGAACTAAGCTTTGATCTGATGTGTCGCGGTGCACCGGATGACGTGGCGCAACGGGATTAAATCCTAGAATATTTTAACGGCTGGGATGTGTTGGGATATATTTGGTATTTTTCAAATTGTTTTTTTTTTAAGACAATATCCTACTCTCCCGAAGAAAAACTAAAAAAATGTTAATAGTATCAATCGATTCTTTCTTTTTTTTCTTTTCTTCCTCCCCCTCCTTCCCTCTGCTCGTGGCTATTTATAGCCAATTACGAGGGGACAGCGAGCATCTTCTTTAAATAAAAAAACATATTAACACAACTGCTCCCAACTGCTCCGTTGAAAATTTTTGCTGTATTATTGATTTTTTGTTTTATTATATAATAATAAATATTTATATAGTTAAAATTAAAAATTTAAATCAGTATTAGAAAAAGCCCGTTTCAACCGCTAACACAAAAAAAAAAACATTTGATAGGTATCAACCCGGTAAACCGGGTTTTAACCGAAAAATGATGGTTTTGACCCAAAAATAGCCTGAAACTCATTTTTCATCCCGGTCGACATGGTTTGACCAGTATTGACTTGGTGAATTCGGTTTTGGTCAAAATTGACGTTTTTGACCCAAAACAGCCCGGAACTCATTTTTAAACCTGGTCGACATGGTTTGACCCGTATTGACCCGGTGAACTCGGTTTTGGTCGAAAATGACGTTTTTGACCTGAAACAGCCCGAAACTCATTGTTAAACCTGGTCGACATGGTTTGACCCGTATTGACCCGGTGAACTCGGTTTTGGTCGAAAATGACGTTTTTGACCCGAAACAGCCCGGAACTCATTTTTAAAACTGGTCGACATGGTTTGAATGAAAAGATGCGGTTGACTCGAGAAAAAAAATATTTTTGAATTTTCAAATTTTTTCTTAATGTTTTTGGATTTTTTGAAAATATATCAAAAACATGGGTCAAAAATTGGGTAGCATAATAAGACCATTATCTTCCACTTGGGTAGGTCAACCATCACAATAAGACCATCATTTCATTTGGGTAGGTCACTCATAACAATGAGACCAATTCACATTTTGATCATTTTGCTTTTGGGTAGGTCACCCATCATAATGAGACCATCATCTTTTATCTGGGTAGGTCACTCATTATAATGAGACCATCATCTTTTATCTGGGTAGGTCACCCATCACAATGCGACCATCAATTTTTTGGGTAGGTCACCCATCACAATGAGACCGGCCACACACACATCTTTGTATCGATTCTAGTTAAAAGAGATCGCTAGATGGGATCTCAGGTTAGCCTAACCACACACAAATTTTAGCTTCGGTTAAAGGGAATCGCCAGATGGGATTTCAGGTTAACCGAGCTACACACCAATTTTGGTTTTGGTTAAAGGAGATCGCTAGATGGGATCTCAGGTTAACCCAATCAAAAGGGCAGGTCGCTCGTGAAAATAGACCAGCGTGAGTATGTGTGGGCAGGTCGCCCTTGAAAAGTGAAAATAGACTAGCGTGAATATGTGTGGGCAGGTCGCCCTTGAAAATAGACCACAATGAGTATGTGTGGGCAGGTCGCCCGTGAAAATAGACCACAATGAGTATGAGCAGTGTGAGTGTATGGGCAGGTCACCCTTGAAAATAGACCAATTTTCATCAAAATGGGCAGGTCACCTAAGATAATGAGACCGTTTTCTTTTAAAAAGTGAAGTCCTTGGCTAAGTGGATCACTCAACAAGCCAAGAAAACCTTTTGTTTTCTTTACAAGCTTACTATGCAAAACATTGAGGAATTTTTGCTTCGTAAGCATTGTAAAGAGAGGGCATTTGTTGCTACCTAATTTTTTACCCATATTTTTTATAAATTTTTAGAAATATCAAAAATAGCAAAAAAACAAAGAAAAACCCAAAAAAAAATATTTTTGATATATTTACATCGTTTTTAGCATTTTCAACATAATCTTAAAAGAATTTAAATTTTCAAAGGTATTTTGAACGCGTTCAACTTTTAACGAGGATTTAAATATTGACTTAAAAATTAAAGCCCAAATTGACTTAAAAATTAATTTTTCTTGCAATCAAATCCTTTATAAATTCAAATAAAAATCCAATTAAGTCCATAAAAATCCAATTAAGTCCATAAACATCCAAATTTGGGCTTTTCTCCTCAAAATTCAAATTTTCCTTCTCAATAGGGCTTTCATCCTTCAAGAATATACTGTCAAAAATTTAATCCTTGTATTTTTGAATTTCTTGACCAATTTTCTGACTGTTTCCTGAGCGCTTCTGCCTTCTGTTATTTTTTCTAAACTCTTTTGGCTACTTATTTTATTTTTCATGGGGACCCAAAAAATGGGTTACAACAGTCGCCATTCAATCGCTTTGAGACAAGAAGTAGACCGGGGTGATCTGAGTGGTGGAGAAATAATGGAGAACCAAGGGTGCTGGGAATAGAGGATGAATCGCTAGAACTCAAAAAATCAATGTCATGAGCAGCCATGATTTAATAGAGAAAAAAAGAGGCAAGGCAGAGACGCATCAAACAGATGCGTTGAAGGAAGAAAAAAAAGAGGCAAGGCAGAGATGTAACAAACAGATGCGTTGAAGGAAGAAAAAAAGGAGGCAAGGCAGAGACGTAACAAACAGATGCGTTGAAGAAGGGAAAAAAGAATTAGGATAATGTCGTAGCAAGCTCTGATACCATATAAGCAAAAAGGTATTCAAGCGGAATACTTTTCTGTATTGATTGAGTTCAATATATATACAAGATACATTAGAGTTTCCTTGTGAGTCAAAGACTAATAAGGAATGACAACTAATTAAATGTAGATTGATACAAAATATTCTTACGTATCTTTCCTACTTATCATAAAATATAGCTTTTCTATTTACATCAAAACAATATTAATATAATTTCCAACACTATTAAACAGACATTAAATAGGATCTAGTGTTTCATTTGTAACTATTTTGATTGCACTTTTAAAAAAACAAATAATAACAAAATAAAAAAAAATTGTTAAGAGATTATAGACATGGATTTAAATATACAATATGTTTGGAACCCACCTAATTAAATTCCTCTAAGAGATTTTAATAAAGTATCATATTTCAAATCATTTTTAATGTTAAGAATTGGATTTTTAATAAGAAAGTGATGAGCAAAGGACTTGTCCTGTGGAGAGATTGTTGAACAAATTAGAATTAGATAAGCAAGAACAACCATTACTGAGATCTCCTCATTTAGAGCAGAAATGCTGTTGTCTTTTCCATTTCTTAATCACTTAAGTATTTGTAACTCTATCCAAGATAACTCGATTCGAATAATTCTCAAATCCTGATCTTCATGTCGGAGAAATCTACTCAAGTATTTTTGGTTCGCATTTATTGTATGAACATCCCCTTTAAGAAATTCTACTTCTACAATTCGATACTTGTTGCTGCAATGCATGTATGTATAGAGCATCATCATTATCAGCAACACGCTCAATCGAGATTCCAAAACCTCACAGAGTCAACCAATGTAAATCTTAGCATACCTATCCTATCCTATCCTCTCTTGAGCGTGGCAAACGCGTTGACTTTAATCTACTTTGAAGGGGAGAACATCTCATCTCAAGTTGGTGGAATATTGACCCTGTCGTGAAGCGGACTGAGGGGAAAGGTTTAGGGTGGTAGAACCCTTCATCCATCTTATAACAACGGTGTCGCGTCACAATCATCTCTTGCTGTAAGATCTTATGCTTCCTTTTTTGCTTTCAATTAAATTAAGGTCAAATTAAAACAGTAGTATTTCAAGATTATAACAGAGCATCAGTGAATATGTTCCGTGATCATGGGCAAGAGGCTTATAATTGAGAAACATCAGCTGGATTGAAAAGAATCGAATACTACCTGTAATGTCACCGCTAAGTCTAGTGATCGTTATTCTATCGTTTACTATAAATGGACACTATGAGAACCTAGACTCATTACCCCATTTGAGCATGAACTTGAGAAGAGAGGTCTAACATGAAGATGAAGAGTCTTGTTTGGTAGCCAAGGACGATGAAGAGAGGTCTAACTTTAGATGAATATACAAGTTAGTTCCCAGGCAACCGTCAGCTTGACTACCATGACAGGCAGCTCTTCATGCTAGACCTTTGTTTTCTTCCTAAAGACGCTGTTCCTTGCATGCTTTCCAGTGTTCTGCAAACCTCTGTAGCACACAGGATAAGGCTTGGCACTGGTTTGATCGAGTATAAATTCGAGACGATAGCCTTACATGAAGATAAGAGCTTGTTTGGTAGCCAAGGACGACTTGCCCCCCACCATCTTAGTTGGGTCCAGTATAACATTGCTGGGCACCTTCTATTTGGTTTTGGGCAAGCACCTTGGCTAGCTGACAAGCTCTTATCAATCATGCTGGGCTCTTTTTCTCTTCTCCAATCCTTATAACTTTGCCGTTCTGCATTATAATTAACAGGTTATATAAACTTTAAGATTTTGCTAGATATATTTTGTTTAGCATGACTTTGCGATGATAAACCAAACATCTTTGCTGCATGGTCTAATATATATTTTACAAATTCTGATTTACAATTACTATTGTACAATCTTAGCACTTGTATATATAAATGCAGCTTCAAAAATTTCTCAACTTTATTTGTAATTTCAACTTCACTTCTTTCTCCCAACGAGCATGTTATATATCAAACTAAATATTAACTTTTTAACTAAAGGGATAATATGCAGCAATTTTTTTGTGTCATTTAACAAATTAATTAATTGTAGTGGAATGTTATGGATAGAAGAAATGGTAATTACTTTTTTCATTCTATTGCCTCATGTCAAATTCTATTGTGCTTTATGTGGGATGATCTTGGCCTAAGTGTTCAATGAATTTGGCTCATTCAAAATGAAAGATTTTCTTTGTAGTTCTTAGGCTGGTTTAGTAAAAGTTCTTGGAATAATATGAGATGATCTAAAAGAAAAATCATTTATTTTTTAAATAATAAAGGAAATGAACAGAAACTCTATACTGCGTTGCCATTTCAATATAATAATATTGTTTTGTTTTCATGGTTTACAAAAATAGTTTTGTTTTATATTTAATTTTAAAATTTTAAATTTTTTTTTATTTAAAATAATTATTTTAAAATAATATTTCTAATATGCCAAATATGCATAATATTTTTAGATGGGTCATAACCTGGCAGTGCGAGACAATGAGCAAAGATCATTCTTTCATTGGCTGTGGTGATTCCATAAAGCCTCCATGCACATTCCCTTCACATTCTGATGGCTGCCCATATTCTTACAAGCCTCACTGTGGGGCGAGATGGACCTGTCTTCGTCATTATGATTGAGAATGATAAGTTAGGCTCCTTCCATGTGTGGTTTAATGTAATGAGAAGCTTGGCTCATAATAGGTACTAGGGGTTGCGGCTTCTCCAGTCAAAGTGAGAAACTGTTGAATTCATGTCTCAGAAGCTGTTGATGCAGAAGCTGCTGATGAAAAAACAGTTGATGTTGAATCCGCTGATGTGGAAGTTGATATGAGTTTAGTTTTAATAAAACACTAGTAATTTGAATTTGTCAATTTTTGTTAGGATAGATGTAGTCCTTTTGTTTAGTTATTATCCTTTGAATTCTATTACGTAACAACAGGAGATAATGTTGCTGTTACTTGCCTTTAAAGCTTTACTTTTCAATGTTTTCCATCAAGCATGCATAATCAATAAAACAGTGAAGTTAAACAAGAAGTCGATATTTGTTCTCTTTTACATCCAATTCTTTGAGTTAGAAAGCTGGAACTGGGAGAAAAATAAGCTTAAATTTCAAGAAGAGAATGCTAATGTTGATGATCAATCTGTTACAAAAATCAAATTGCTTTCTAATATCTATCAGAGTTGCAATGTGGCATTAATTGAACCTGCAGGATATGAAGAAGCTGTTGCAGATCAACATTGATGGCTGCAATGAAGGAGGAGCTTATGATGATTGAGAAGAATCAGACTTGGATGTTTGTGAACATACCTGCACATAAAAAGGCCATAGGAGTCAAATGGGTTTATAGAACCAAGTTCAATGCTAATAGTTGTATAAATAAACACAAAGCAAGACTTGTTGTCAAGGGATATGCTCAGATGTTTGGGGTGGATTTCTCTGAAACCTTTGCTCCAGTTGCTAGGCTTGATACTATAAGAATGTTGCTTGCTTTTACTGCTCAAAATGGCTGGACCATACATCAAATAGATGTCAAATCTGCTTTTTATATTTGGAGGAGGAAATATTTGTGGAGCAGCCTAAAGGTTTTGTTGTTCAAGGAGAAGAGGAGAAAGTATATTTGCTGAAAAAGGCTCTCTATGGTTTAAAGCAAGCACTAAGGGCTTGGTACAACAAGATTGATGCACATTTGTTAGACTTAGGCTTTACAAAAAATCTAAGTGAATTTACACTATCTCAGAAAAATCAATGATGAATTGCTTGTGGTTTCTCTTTATATGGATGACTTACTTGTGATAGGAAGTAACATGGAGCAGATTGATGTGTTCAAAAGAGAAATGAAGAATGTCTTTGAAATGACTGACTTGGGGAAGATGACATTCTTTCTCGGCATGGAAGTTCAACAAAAGCATAATGAAATCTTCATATGTCAGCAAAAATATGCCAAAGAGATTTTAAAGAAGTTCAACATGGAAGGGTGCAGTTCAACAGCAACACCAATGAATCAAAAGGAGAAATTTTGCAAAGAAGATGGAGCTGCATAAATTGATGAAACACTCTATAAAACCTTAATAGGATGTTTGATGTATCTTACTGCAATAAGACCCGACATTATGAATGCTACAAGTATACTTTCAAGGTATATGCATTGTGCAAGTGAAATTCATTTTCAAGCAGCAAAAAGAATTGTCAGATATATTAAGGGAACAATTGACTATGGATTGAAGTTTTGTCAAGTCAAAAACTCCATACTCCATGGTTATTCTGACAGTGATTGGGCCAGCTGCGTTGATGACATGAGGAGCACTTCAGGTTATTGTTTTAGTTTTGGTTCTGCTATTTTTTCATGGAGTTTAAAGAAGCAAGAAGTCATTGCTCAATTCACAGCTGAGGCAGAGTATGTGGCTGCTACTGCTGCCGTGAATCAGGCTCTTTGGATTAGAAAGTTAATGGCTGATCTACAGATAGAGCAAAAGGAAAGCACACAAATACTTGTAGACAATCAAGCTGCAATTGCAATGTTATATAATTTATTTTTTTATTCACTTAGTTTCATATCATTCGTGTTTCTATTTATATTATCTTTTATTGATTTAAATTGCTGAGGGGTTGACGAAGAGAAGATGCCTATCATGACTGAGAAGAGTCCGTCTGCATAGCCAAGGAGACTGCCCAAAACAACCAAGTATGAGGTTGCAAATTGGAAACGCTCACAATACATATTGTGGGCAAGTCGTCCTTGGCTACAAACAAGACTCTTATCTTCATGTAAGGCCATCATCTCACTGATGTCTGGAGGAAGAAGAAGGTGAAGGCGTAGCGTGAGAGGAAAGAGCCTGTCAAGTTAGCCAAGCTGATGACTGTCTGGGAACCCCAATGAGGGATCAAACTAGTATATTTATCTCGGAAAATCATCCATGGCTACTAAACAAGACCCCAAATATTCATGCTCTATTTTGAATTCGAGTTTCTCATGCTGTCTGTCCTTTTATACTTGAGCAGAGAATATAGAGTAGACACAAATGGTAACATCACTTGCTTGTCTTCAATCCATTTGCTTCATCCATCATTTTTCTCCCTTATCTGCCCCATAATGGAATATATTCACTTACCCTAACCTATCTCGAAATGCTATTTTGTTCTCAGTTTACAAGCAACACTCAATCAGTAACGAATAGCCTTGAAATAAAATAGAGAGAGAAACATTGTTTCAAAAAAAGAATAACTGGAGTGCCTTTCAAGGTTTCTGTCACCATGTTTTTCAAATGATGATGTTTGTATTTGTGAAATGTGGAAGTTTATCACAAGCTAGCTGATGTCAAGAGCTTATGACACTGGGAAGAAAAGAAGGTGTGACATGATAAACAAGAACCTTTCGTTATAGCCCATGAAACTTGGTGTTTAGTATTGTTGTTCAATTGAACTTTTAAAGATTTCTTTTTATATTGTTTTTAGTTTTAAATTATTATTCTTTTATGTTTTTGAATTATTTTAATGTGTTGATTTTTAAAAAAAAATTAAAAAAAAATTTATTTTAATATATTGTTAAGAGAACAAATAACAACAAAATAAAAAAAAATGTTAAGAGATTATAGACAAGAATTTAAATATACAATATGTTTGGAACCACCTAATTAAATTCCTCTAAGAGATTTTAATAAAATATCATATTTCAAATCATTTTTAAAGTTAAGAATTGGATTTTTAATGAAATTTAATCTCTAAAAACAATACAAAATAAACTAGAGGCCATCCCTTTTGATTTACTACACTAAATAGAAAAAATTAATTTCAAAAGTAGCTTTTTCTTAAATACTCATCTACCCTTCTTGTTTTTTATAGACATTTGAAGGAATAAGATTGATGGTGTTCAAAAAAATCAACTCATCTGTAATGTTTGCATTATTGGACCTAACCCACGAATCGAATAATATGGATATTACATATGTCAATGGATTAAAAAAACATAATAAATAGGTATTACAGGTCGAGTGCAAGTTGAGATTTTTAAAAAACATTCAACTCAACCACAACGTATAACTCATATAAGTAACCATGGTCTTTGATATAAGTAATATTTTTCCTTATCTCTTTATATTATTTTTTTTCTCTTTTGCCTTTACACTCACATCCACCTCTTCTTATCTTAATCTCTTTCCCTTCTTTATATTCCCCACTTTTAAAGAAACTGTTGTTGTTCCTTTTGAAGTTTGATATGATAAAGTGATAATGCATTTTACAATTTTAGTCTTTTTAGTAACAAAGAAACCATGGAAAATAAGGAAAAATTTCAAGAATCAAGATTGAACTTTTATTTTCTTAGTAAATTATAATCTCTTTCTAATAATCTATCATTACATTATTGATAAAATGCTTGACTGTGATTTATATATATATATATGGAAATTGTGATAGTGTTTATATTATCCCTAATTTATGCATTTCATGGGTCTTATCAAGTTCCAACAATTGTAACATAATAATTTTTTTTTTAGAATCGTCATATGTTCAATCTATGGATATCTATAATAAAAGTTTTACCTAGCCCTATATATCCAGCCCATTCAAAGTTAAAAAAAATATAAAATTGAATAGGTTGGATTAACTTAAATTTTAATAAATTAACTTAAAACATATAAATGGATGGATTTGCTTACTTGGTAGAATGAAACTTGACAAAAAAATGAAACCAAGGGCCTTTGTGTCGACGTGGGTGGGTTTTGGTTGCCGGATTTTTGGAGATTGTGAGGTGGGGCTGTCGGAATTTTTTACAGGGAGAGGAGAGGGTTGTTGCTTGTTGAAAGAGAGATGAGAATGA
Organism: Populus tremula; assembly: GCA_964019445.1. Taxonomy (NCBI): domain Eukaryota; kingdom Viridiplantae; phylum Streptophyta; class Magnoliopsida; order Malpighiales; family Salicaceae; genus Populus; species Populus tremula. Next base: position 26,671 of record CAXHTJ010001157.1, read on the forward strand.
GTTAAGAAGAGCCACTGTCAAGTATTAATTTCTTGTAAAATCACTAATGGAGTATTTGTTGGTAAATTTATCGGTAACTTGACACGTTATTAATATCAACATAGCTAACATAGTATTTTTATTATTATTCTATCATTGTTTCCGTTTGAGTTTACTTGCAGAAATTTTTCATTGCAGTTTTCATCATTAAACCACGACGGAATATTTTTTGTCGATGTTTTGGTTGCTTTTTTTCAATTTTCAAGTAGTAAATATAGTAGTTATCTTTGAATGTTAATGTTATAAAATCCTAATCAACAGATATAAATTCCAAATTTATTTCTGCGTATACAGCTTTATATATTAATTCAGTGGTTACTGCTTAAAATGCAGAGAACTGCCTAGAAATAATTAAGAAAGTGATGAGCAAGGACTTGTCCTGGAGAGATTTTTGAACAAATCAGAATTAGATAAGCAAGAACAACCATTACTGAGATCTCCTCATTTAAAGCAGAAATGCTGTCGTCTTTTCCTTTTCTTAATCACTTAAATATTTGTAACTCTATCCAAGATAACTCGATTCGAATAATTCTCAAATCCTGATCTTCATGTAGGAGAAATCTACTCAAATATTTTTGGTTCGCATTTATTGTATGAACATCCCCTTTAAGAAATTCCACTTCTACAATTCGATACTTGCTGCTGCAATGCATGCATGTAAAGAGCATCATCATTATCAGCAACACGCTCAATCGGGATTCCAAAACCTCACAGAGTCAACCAATGTAAATCGTAGAATACCTATCCTATCCTCTCTTGAGCGTGGCAAACGCGTTGACTTTAATCTACTTTAAAGGGGAGAACATCTCATCTCAAGTTGGTGGAATATTGACCCTGTTGTGAAGCGGAGTGAGGGGAAAGGTTTAGGGTGGTAGAACCCTTCATCCATCTTATAACAACGGTGTCGCGTCACAATCATCTCTTGCTGTAAGATCTTATGCTTCCTTTTTTGCTTTCAATTAAATTAAGGTCAAATTAAAACAGTAGTATTTCAAGATAATAGCAGAGCATCAGTGAATATGTTCCGTGATCATGGGCTAGAGGCTTATAATTGAGAAACAACAGCTGGATTGAAAAAAATCGAATACTACCATGTAATGTCACCGCTAAGTCTAGTGATCATTATTCTATCGTTTACTATAAATGGACACTATGAGAACCTAGACTCATTACCCCATTTGAGCATGAACTTGAGAAGAGAGGTCTAACATGAAGATGAAGAGTCTTGTTTGGTTGCCAAGGACGATTTTGCCTGTTCCCACAATGAGGTGCCTAACTTTAGATGAATATACAAGTTAGTTCCCTCGTCGAGGCTCCCAGGCAATCGTCAGCTTGGCTAACATGACAGGCAGCTCTTCATGCTAGACCTTTGTTTTCTTCCTAAAGACGCTGTTCCTTGCATGCTTTCCAGTGTTCTGCAAACCTCTGTAGCACACAGGATAAGGCTTGGCACTGGTTTGATTGACTAAAATTCGAGACGATAGCCTTACATGAAGATAAGAGCTTGTTTGGTAGCCAAGGACGACTTGTCCGCCACCATCTTAGTTAGTTCCAGTATAATATTACTGGGCACCTTCCATTTGGTTTTGGGCAAGCACCTTGGCTAACTGACAAGCTCTTATCAATCATGCTAGGCTCTTTTTCTCTTCTCCAATCCTTATAACTTACCGTTCTGCATGGTAATTAACAGGTTACATTGTGTTAACAATCGAGCACTGATCAGTTAGACTGTATGTTCAATTTGTTGTCGACTTTTAACTCATTTTTCATCTTCTAGGCCAGTTTCTGCTTGAAATATAGTTTTGGTTTTTTCTCAGTTATTGATTAACGTATTGACTGTCATTATTTTGTTCTTGAATCTTTTTAAGGTTATGATGATCCATGCTTTCACTTGTCTTCTCTTTTTAAGGTTCTTTGTAGATTCATCATGTTCTCTTCCAATAGAGACAATGCGTGATTCCACACGTCCGCAGTGGTGATGTTGCAAGTTTCTGGGGGCTGCCAAGATTACCAAGCTGTGGGATGATTTCCAACAATCCCCAACCAACAACAACAACATTGAAATATTGACATGAAGTTGTGTGGTTTGCCAAAAGAATTGAGCTAGCTATCAAGATGGGAAAGATTGAAGGCTCTGCCGTGGATTCCAGAATTGTGAAGAGAGTTTGAATCAGAAGATGACTCTCAATTGAGAAACCTCAATTATTTTGCCAAGTCAGGTCTTGCCATACCATCAACTTCTCTAATGTTTTTGCCAAGATTGACATCCATCTGCCACTCAAGTTTGTCGACCAGCATCTATTAGATTCCAGACTTGTTGCCCCAACTTCGACAAATTGCATCCAACCACCGTGGCATAATTCAGATGAGAAGTGAATATCACGGTGGGTTCCTGAGCCATTTTAGTTGAACAGATACAAGAGTTTCAAGAATCGAGCTCAATTTGTGAAAGATGATGTCATCGATCATTTTATCACCAGAACATCCTCGGAATGACTAGTGATCGAAATTGACTCGGTGAAACACAAATATCGCCAGAGTAGCTGATCTATGAAAGGTGTTGATCTATCAATCATTTTTGTTATGGATTTTGTCATCTTGCATTTTTGTTTGGGATCATATCTCATCCTTTAACAAAACATGTCTTTTCATTGTCTCTTTGTTGTTCTGAAAGCATGAGATGTTTATTTCAAAGTGTATTTGGAAAAAAAAAATTTAGCAAACTCCAACATGCAAAATTAAGGCTAGTCATTCCTAAAAGATTAAAAGGTTTTGATTACAAAAATGACTTGATGCTTAAAAATGACATGAGGTGACCAAATAATTTTGAACTCATACCTCTAGAAACTGAACCACGCTTCATATAGCTAAGTTTTAGCAGTATGCATAATGACATGTAGTGGATTCGGTAGCTATAGACTCGTGAATCATTGATTCTGACAAGTCTAAATCATGACACTAGACGAGGTCAAAATTTATCGGTTCTAAGAGACCTTACTTGAAATGAGAAAAGGCTATCTTTGTTATCCTTTCATATTTCTTGAAAAATTATCCCTTGTAGTCCTATTTTGAGCCTTGTAAAATATTTTCTTTCAAAAAGAAACCCTGACTAGGATCACACCCCACACTGGGGGAAAATGAGAGATATTTTGAAGACACTAATAAAATTAATGGATAAAAGAAAGGCTTAGAACAAAAGTCCACTGATTGAGAAAGGGCTAGAAGAAGAAAAGCCATAGATTAAGGGCCATCCAAGAAAACCTTAAGGAAGGCTATGAAAAAAAAAAAAAAAATGGAAAAGAAGGAGAATGCCTATCAATTCTAAGAGGGGTAAAAGAGATTTCAATTGAAGAAATACACAGCAAATCCCAAAAGTAAAAAGTTGGTGTGTCTATGATAAAGCCTCTAATGTCTTTAAAAGATTGGATTGGCTATTCATCAAAGAAAAAGTTGGATTTGCATTATAGCCTATGTTAAGAGAATTCTGATATTTGAGATTTAACAAGGTTATACATCACTTTCTCTACAATGACAACAAGAGAAAGAAAGTTGATGAATAGTTGATGTTGATCCTAGGTCTTTGAAACCCTCAAACACCTTTTGAGCTTTTAGAATTCCTTTTTTTCATAGCCATGAACCATAACCTGCATTACATGCTTTTAAAAGTCCTTTTTGATCAAGTAAGCAATTTGAACCGATAAATGGCGATCTCAAAACTTGAAGAGCTTTCCATAAGAGTCGTGGCTTCATGGATTAAGCTACTCGTTATTATGCATGCTAATAAAAGTGGTGCTAAAAAAAGAAAACAATATTTCTTGATGAATCCTCAAGTTTTGACTTGAGCCTTTTGTTTTTTGAAATTCACAAAAGGTCACCTCATTGCAAACCATCAAAAGATATACCCAAGATCAAAGATTAAAACTGACACAAAGAACCATGAAAAAGTCATTTTAATCTTACAACGAGACATTTCTATTTTCAAAATACAAGACAATCAAGGACTGCATTAAATAGCGTGTGTTCGGTCTTTGACCAAAGAAGCTTGATTTATGAAAAGACCTGCAAAAAACCAACATCTCTTATTTCATCTCAATAACTAGACTATGAATAGACATGATCTGTGAAATATGAGATTTGATTCCAAAACAAGAACATCGATTGAGTTTGCAAAATCCTTGACAAAAATGACATCAACATTTCTCGACACTCCTTGAAACGTTGACCACCTGGGGGCAATACAGTGGACCCTTAGAAGTAAAACAAACAACATTCAAATCAGCTGGGGGGCAAAGAAAGAATCACATGATGAGTCGTTAAAGTCCATCAAAGTTATGTTTAGCATCTGACAATGAAAAAGAAAAACCTTCTTGAGTATAAATAGATGAACGAGCATTCATATCATTGCTGGGGGCAATGTTGTTCAAAGACAATCCAAGCAGCAATTGATGTTATCGCATAGTTACATTTAAATAAGTTTGGAATGATGCACCCATCAAGAGATGTGTGTGTGTTTGTATTTTCATTTATGTTGTTGAATTATAAAAATAATAATTAAAAAAAAACAAAAAGAATTAATTGTTAATTTAAATATGGTTAAATATTTCAAGGACAAATAAAATCATGTTATATTTTCCATGAAAATATAAGAACACGTTTCTACATTTATTCTAGAATTTAATAACTGATTTATTAAAGCCTTAAGAATTTGATTAATATTTTAAATTTTCAAATTGCATCAAACCGCAAAGCAGCTTACCTCAGGTAGAGTGTGCTAAGGGTGCTAATACCTTTCACTAGCCACAACCAGTCCCTTACCCTCGAATCTCTAGCAACGACTAGTAAATTCGGGTTTCCTAGTAACCCTTCATTAAATACTAGGTGGCGACTTTCAAGAACCAATCAAGCAAGCAAAACAAAAAAATCGTCAAAGTCAATTGCCACGCGGGTGACGTGTGACATGCCGAATGCATAATATTTTTAGATGGGTCATAACCTGGCAGTGCGAGACAATGAGCAAAGATCATTCTTTCATTGGCTGTGGTGATTCCATAAAGCCTCCATGCACATTCCCTTCACATTCTGATGGCTGCCCATATTCTTACAAGCCTCACTGTGGGAAAGATGGACCCGTCTTCGTCATTGTCGCACGTGTGCGGCGTCGCAGCGAAAATTATATCGTACTTCCATTTTTCTTATCTACAATGTAAATCTATCTATATCTATGGGGATACAAGAAAATATTGTCTTTTATTGGTAGAAAATGGAATGGGAGTCGCCACCTAGTATTTTGGTCACTAGGAACCCTAACTGGTCTCAGAGATCAGGTACGGGGACTGGTTGCGTAAAGGGAAGGTATTAGCACCCCAAATATGCCCTACCTAAGGTAAGCTGCATTGTTTTATTGTCTGGTAAAAAATAAGGTGTTATTGTACTTCTAGTCGTTGGTCTGTCTATGGTTCAAGAAAAATCTTTCTCGGTAAGAAGGTCTTTTATCTTATCGGGTAAAATCCTAACCGTTCTAACGTCTATACCAAAACTTTATTAATAATATTTATGAATACGTTTTACGTATAAATTTGTAATCCCAAATACTAAAAGAAAACAAAAATAATTTTTAGAATTTTTGAAATATTGGCCTAGTTCTCATGGCTTGAATAAACTGGTTATTAAAGCCAAAAATGCATGCTAATAAATATATTGTTTTGAAAATTTCCTTTGTTGTGTGAAAATATGATGTTATAATATTTATATATATATATATATTGGAGAGACTAGGCCGTATTTTAAAACAAAAAAAACATTTTTTTGGAAAATATTATTTTGTTTTTTGTTTTAACGAAAATCGAGTATTTTAATACGGGGTTTGTATTTTTACGGTATAAAAATACAAAGCAATATTAATCCACCCTAATAAAAATATGCAGGAAAAAAAACAACAATATTTTTAAGGATTTGTTTTTTGAATTTTTTTTGGAAGCAAAAAAAACATTTTTTATTTTGAAAATCTTTGATGTTTTGACGAAAACCGGGTATTTTAATAATGAATTTATATCTCTACTGTATAGAAATACAAACCATTATTAGGCCATTTTGACAAAAATGCAAGAAAATCAACAATATTTTTCAAAGATTTTTCAAAATATTTTTTCTTATTTTAATACATATAATATGCAAAGATTTTTTTATTTTATAAAATTATAACACACACACACACCCACACACACACACACACACATATATATATAATTCACGTCCTGCGTGAACAGTAGGACGTGAATTATATTTCACGCCTACTGTTCATGCAGTGAACAGTAGGTAAGGAGGAAGAAGAAGAAGAAGAGGAGGAAAGGAAAAGGAAGGAGGAGGAAAGGAAGAGGGGCTCACTTGGCCGAAGAGGTTGTGGCTGCTGTGATGAGGTGGTTCAGCTGGTGGTTGCAGCGGTGGAGTTGGAGGAAGACGGCGTCGGTTTCCTGTTGCAGAGGAAAAAAGAAGAAGAAGAAAAATCTGCAGAAATTGGGCGAAAATGCTGGTTTTTGGCTGACTTTGGACCTGATTTTTTTTCCACCCTCAGATCATCAAATCCGACTCTATTTATAGGTTGTGGAAGAGGGCAATCTTGTCTACGTTGGGGAAAAATTGCAGCCCTTGATTCAGTTGGGAAGCATCTCAACCGTTGGCTCAAAGTGTGCACCTCGAGCTGCCAAATTTGGCAGCTCGAGGCTGTGAACTGCCCGAGGTGGCCACTTTGAGCCACTCAACAGAGCCGCTTCTAACTTTTTCGACCCGACCGGACCATTCTCCGGGATAAAGGGGTTTCATGTGAACATGTTGGTGCATATTTTGTTGGATTTGGAGGCCACACGAGCCGGAAAATGCGCCTGGAAAGCAACCACTCGGGCAGCTTTTTGGGGAAGAAAGTGAATAGTAACAAGCGACATGTCACCTGGTTTCCTGCGCCATTTTTAAATTAGTCCTCCAGTTTTCAATTTCTTCAATTTGACCCCGGATCAATCCAATACAGCTCACTTATTTACACGCCTTTTCCAAATTGGTCCTTGGTTTCGAATTTTCTCAATTAAGTCCTTAATTGGCCATTAAACTTCAATATTTATGCAATTAAGCCCCTGATTTGACTTAATAAATTCCTAAAAAATATATCTTGGCCCCAGAACTTAAATTTATTCTAATTAAAGCCCAAATTGACTTAAAAATCAATTTTTCTTGCACTCAAATCCTCTATAAATTCAATTAAAAATCCAATTAAGTCCATAAACCTCCAAATTTGGACTTTTCTCCCCAAAAATCAAAATTTCTTATCCACCAGGGCTCTTATCATTCAAGAATATATTGTCAAAAATCCATCTTTGTATTTTTAACCTCCTTGACTAATTGTTCTGACCATCTTCTGAGCGTTTTTACCTGTTGTTATTTTTTCTGATCTCCTTTGGCTATTTATTTTATTTTGGATGGGGACCCAAAAATGGGTTACAACAGTCATTATGATTGAGAATGATAAGGTTAGGCTCCTTCCATGTATGGTTTAGTATAATGAGAAGAAGTTTGGCTCAGAAGGTGCTATTTGAAGACAAGTTTTGCTTGATTACTGATGCGCAAAACAAGGAAGTATTTAAAATTCAGATGCACAGTAAAAGCTTTACTTTGAATTTTACAGAAGAAGAACAAGTTGCAGTACAATGCTTTGGTATAGAAGATTGGGGAATTTTCATCATACAGCTCTACTCTTTATGAAGAAGAACAATCTTGTGAAAGGCCTACCTGATTTAGAAGAAGATCTTCCATTGCGTGCAGCCTGTCAATATGGGAAGCAGACAAGACTCCCATTTCCTCAAAAAAAAAAAATGGAGAGCTACACAGAAACTACAGCTAGTGCATACAAATGTGGGAGGACCTCTGAAAATATCATCATTAAACGGCAGTAAGTATTACATTATTTTCATTGATGATCATACAACAATGTGCTGGATTTATTTCATGAAGTATAAATCTAAAGTTGCTGACATCTTCTGGAAGTTCAAAGCTTGGGTGGAAAAACAAAGCATACACAAAATGCAGGTGGTCAGACCAAACAATGGAACAGAATACACCTCAGAAAAAATTCAACAAGTTCTGTGAGAAGGAAGGCATTGAACATCAGCTAACATCACCTTATACCCCTCAGAAAAATAGGGTTGTTGAGAGAAAAAAAAAAAACACTCATGGAGATGACAAGATGTTTATTACATGACAAAGGATTGCCAAAGAATTTATGAGCTGAGGCTGCAAATACAGCAGTGTTTCTTTTGAACAGATTGCCAACAAAAGCTCTGCAACAGAAAACTCCATTTGAGGCATGGTATGGCTATAAACCAAAGTTGCAAAATTTAAAACTTTCGGTTGTCTTTGCTTCTCTTACATTCCGCAGGTCAAAAGAGACAAACTTGATAAAAAGGCAGAACCTGGAATCTTTAGGCTACAGCTTAGTCTCTAAAGCCTACAGGATTTATCTTCCACAAGACAACAAAGTGATTATTAGCATAAACATCCAATTCTTTGAGTCAGAAAGCTGGAACTAGGAGAAAAATAAGCTTGAATTTCAAGAGGAGAATGTTGATGTTGATGATGAATCTGTTACAAAAATCAGATTGCTTTCTGATATCTATCAGAGTTGCAATGTGGCATTAATTGAACCTGCAAGATATAAAGAAGTTGTTGCATATCAACATTGGATGGCTTCAATGAAGGAGGAGCTATGATGATTGAGAAGAATCAGACTTGGATGCTTGTGAACAGACCTGCACATAAAAAGGCCATAGGAGTCAAATGGGTTTATAGAACCAAGTTCAATGTTGACGGTTCTATAAATAAACACAAAGCAAGACTTGTTGTCAAGGGATATGCTCAGATGTTTGGGGTGGATTTCTTTGAAACCTTTGCTCCGGTTGCTAGGCTTGATACTATAAGAATGTTGTTTGCTCTTGCTGCTCAAAATGACTGGACTATACATCAAATGGATGTCAAATCTGCTTTTTTAAATGGATATTTGGAGGAGGAAATATTTGTGGAGTTGCCTGAAGGTTTTATTGTTCAAGGAGAAGAGGAGAAAGTATATTTGCTGAAAAACGATCTTTAGGGTTTAAAGCAAGCACCAAGGGCTTGGTACAGCAGGATTGATGCACATTTGTTAGACTTAGGCTTTACAAAAAGTCTAAGTGAATTTACACTCCATCTCAGAATAATCAATGATGAATTGCTTGTGGTTTCTCTTTATGTGGATGACTTACTTGTGACAGGACGTAACATGGAGCAGATTGATGTGTTCAAAATAGAAATGAAGAATGTATTTGAAATGACTGACTTGGGAAAGATGACATTCTTTCTCGACATGGAAGTTCAACAAAAGCATAATGAAATCTTCATATGTCAGCAAAAATATGCCAAAGAGATTTTAAAGAAGTTCAACATGGAAGAGTGCAGATCAACAACAACACCAATGAATCAAAAGGAGAAATTTTGCAAAGAAGATGGAGCTACAACGATTGATGAAACGCTCTATAGAACCTTAATAGGATGCTTGATGTATCTTACTACAACAAGACCCGACATTATGAATGCTACAAGTATACTTTCAAGGTATATGAATTGTGCAAGTGAAATTCATTTTCAAGCAGCAAAAAGAATTATCAAATATATTAAGGGAACAATTGACTATGGATTGAAGTTTTGTCAAGTCAAAAACTCCATACTCCATGGTTATTCTGAGAGTAATTGGGCAAGCTGTGTTGATGACATGAGGAGCACTTCAAGTTATTGTTTTAGTTTTGGTTCTACCATTTTTTCATAGAGTTTAAAGAAGCAAGAAGTCATTGCTCAATCCACAGCTGAGGCAGAGTATGTTGTTGTTACTGCTACTGTGAATCAGGCTATTTGGATTAGAAAGTTAATGGCTGATCTACAGATGGAGCAAAAGGAAAGCACACAAATACTTGTAGACAATCAAGCTACAATTGCAATTGCAAAAAATCCTATGTTTCATGGCAAAACAAAACATTTCAAACTGAAACTCTATTTCCTAAGAGAAGTTCAAAGAGAGGGTGAAATACAGTTGATCTATTGCAAAACAGAAAATCAAAATGTTGATATTCTTACCAAGCTGCTTCCTCAAGATAAGTATGAATTCTTTAGGCAGAAACTTGGAGTCTGCGACTTCAGAGCCAAAGAGGAGTATTGAATTCATGTCTCAGAAGCTGCTGATGAAGAAACAACTGATGTGAAGCTGATATGGGTTTTAGTTTTAATAAAATACTAGCTATTTGAATTTGTGAATTTCTATTAGGATTGATATAATCCTTTTGTTTAGTTATTATCCTTTGAATTCTATTACGTAACAGCATGAGATAATGTTGTTGTTACTTGCCTTTAAAGCTTTACTTTTCAATGTTTTCCATCAAGCCTGCATGATCAATAATTAAAACAGGGAAGTTAAACAAGAAGTCGATATTTGTTCTCTTTTGCATTTTCATTCTGTTAAAATATTCCAACGGTGACCAAAGAAAAGTAAATTGTTGACTAGTCCTTTACTGAATATGCATGCTTTGTGAATATTGCAGATGTCTGTGCAAGAGTTTCCTGCAAACTCAACAGTGATGGATCTGCTGGAAAGGGCTGGGCGTACGAGCTCAAGATGGTCCCCATATGGGTTTCCCGTTAAGGAGGAGTTGAGGCCAAGGTTGAACCATCGGCCAGTGTATGATGTGACTTGCAAGCTAAAGATGGGGGATGTCGTGGAGCTAACTCCAGCTATACCTGACAAATCTTTGTCCGGCTACAGGGAAGAGATTCAGCGCATATATGAACGTGGCTCAGCCCCTGTTTCAAGCACAGTTCCTGCTGTTAGCGGCGGCACTGTTGGATGGAGAAGTTGACCCATTGCTTATAGACCGATAAAATTGTTTTGTTTTATATTTAATTTTTAAAGATTTTTTTTAATTTTATAAGCTTTATTTTATTTAAAATAATTATTTTAAAATAATATTTCTAATATGCCCAATCATGCATAATATTTTTTTTATTTTATTCACTCAGATTCATATTGCTGAGGGGTTGATGAAGAGAAGATGCCTATCATGACTGAGAAGAGTCCGTCTGCATAGCCAAGGAGACTGCCCAAAACAACCAAGTATGAGGTTGCAAATTGGAAACGCTCACGATACATATTGTGGGCAAGTCGTCCTTGGCTACAAACAAGACTCTTATCTTCATGTAAGGCCATCATCTCACTGATGTCTGGAGGAAGAAGAAGGTGAAGGCATAGCGTGAAAGGAAAGAGCCTGTCAAGTTAGCCAAGCTGATGACTGTCTGGGAACCCCAATGAGGGATCAAACTAGTATATTTATCTCGGCGACACCTCATTTTGGAAGCAGGCAAATCATCCATGGCTACTAAACAAGACCCCTATGTTCATGCTCTGTTTGGCCTCTCTTCTCAAATATTCCTGCTCTATTTTGAATTCGGGTTTCTCATGTTGTCTGTCCTTTTATACTTGAGCAGAGAATAAAGATGAGACACAAATGGTAACATCACTTGCTTCTCTTCAATCCATTTGCTTCATCCATCATTTTTCTCCCTTATCTGCCCCATAATGGAATATATTCACTTTGTTGGTGGGAGAAACCACTGGTTGTGGCTTTGAAACACTCAGAGGGGATAAAACATATTGTTTTATTACACAAAACCGAAGCTTACAATAACAACACAAAAGCTTAACAATTACATGCCCTCTCTCTGTCTTTCTCTTTCTAGTGTTCCTCTCAATTCTCTCCACACATATAACATAAGCTGGGCATTCTATTTATACACGAATTCAAAACAAGAAAATTCAACCTTCAAGTGTGAAGGCGGCTGGCGGCAGTGGCGGCTGGTGGCTGGTCGGCGACTGGTGGCTGGTGGCTAGTTGCCTTCCTTGACCTTCTAGGAGCTTCTGGATTGAGTTTAATATTTAACACACTTGCCCTAACCTATCTCGAAATGCTATTTTGTTCTCAGTTTACAAGCAACACTCTAGCAAGATGACTGTGACACCTGAAAAGTAATTAAGGTCAAAGCATCTGTCACCTATTAGCCAAAATCCAGAATCAAACTTTAGAGCATCCCCAATTACATTAATGGAGAAAGTGTACTTCAATTATCCTAAAAGTAAAATGTAGTGGTTGAAATAAACTTGTTGAAGTTCTAAACGTGCAAGACTTCCTATTACTCGCTGCTAAATGTGTCATCTATTCCCTATTTTCATTTTAGTTTTTGCAGGCTGTAGGTTTGGCTTTTCCCTGAATTAATCATCCCATTTTGTCGATGATCAGTCTCGGAACCCTTTGCCAACACCTTTGCTTGTGTGTTGATTCAAGATTTTAGATCATAACGAGTTTCTATGCTGTATAATCCGGGTTGCTTTGATAGACTTTTAAAGTGCTTTGATTCAAGATTTCAGATCATAACAAGATTCTAGGGATGCAAATTCACCGAGACAGAAGTAAGAGGAAGATTTGGCTTTCTCAAAAGAATTATGAAGAAGATCTTGCGACGCTTCAACATGCAAGATTGTAAGCCAATTTCCACCCCACTTCCTGTTAACTTCAAATTATCCTCAAGTATGTCTCCTAGCAATGAAGCAGAGAGGATGGAGATGTCTCGAGTACCGTATGCATCAGCAGTGGGAAGTTTAATGTTTGCTATGATATGTACAAGACCAGACATTGCACAAGTAGTGGGAGCAGCTAGTCGATACATGGCAAATCCTGGTAGAGAGCATTGGAATACTATTAAGAGGATCTTGAGATACATCAAGGGTACCTCAGATGCCGCATTATGTTATGGAGGATCAGAATTTCTTGTCAGAGGTTATGTTGATTCAGATTTTGCTGGTGACCTAGAGAAAAGAAAATCCACTACAGGCTATGTGTTCATAATTGCAGGAGGAGTTGTGAGCTGGGTCTCTAAACTTCAGACTGTTGTAGCGTTATCCACAACAGAAGCTGAGTATATGGCAGCTACACAGGCTTGTAAAGAAGCAATATGGCTGAAGAAACTTATGGAAAAGCTTGGGCACAAACAAGAGAGGATTCTTTTGTATTGTGATAGTCAGAGTGCCTTGCATATTGCAAGGAATCCAGCGTTTCATTCAAGAACAAAACATATAGATGTACAGTGACACCTGAAAAGTAATTAAGGTCAAAGCATCTGTCACCTATTAGCCAAAATCCAGAATCAAACTTTAGACCATCCCCAATTACATTAATGGAGAAAGTGTACTTCAATTATCCTAAAAGTAAAATGTAGTGGTTGAAATAAACTTGTTGAAGTTCTAAACGTGCAAGACTTCCTATTACTCGCTGCTAAATGTGTCATCTATTCCCTATTTTCATTTTAGTTTTTAGAGGTTGTAGGTTTGGCTTTTCCCTGAATTAATCATCCCATTTTGTCGATGATCACTCTCGGAACCCTTTGCCAACACCTTTGCTTGTGTGTTGATTCAAGATCTCAGATCATAACCAGTTTCTATGCTGTATAATCCGGGTTGCTTTGATAGACTTTTAAAGTGCTAGAGTGCTACTTTGGCCTTCACTGTATTTTGATGGGAATAAAGCTTCTTCAGGCGTGTCCTTCTAAGCTTACGCGCGCCTGCTTCCTTCTCTCGCGATCTCCTAATGAATAGCCTTCAAATAAAATAGAGAGAGAAACATTGCTTTAAAAAAAGAATAACTGGAGTGCCTTTCAAGGTTTCTGTCACCATGTTTTTCAAATGATGATGTTTGTATTTGTGAAATGTGGAAGTTTATCACGAGCTAGCTAATGTCAAGAGCTTATGATACTGGGAATAAAAGAAGCTTTCGTAAGAGCCCATGAAACTTGTGTTTAGTATTGTTGTTCAATTCTTTATCGCCTCTCAAATTGGCTCAAGTTTGCAGATAAGTTCTTCATGGTTACTGGCACTACTTTAATTATGGGACCTGAAGGTATTATAGATTGGTCTAACACCAAATAAAGGCTTTAAGCATGGCGTATCAGCTTCTTCATTCCTAATATCCTTTTTCGGTTATGTATCTGTTGACTTTCTTTTCCTTTCTTTTTGTGTTTGCT